>SRQL01000089.1:0-65373 GCA_018360575.1 Claviceps sp. LM454 group G7 | reverse complement strand
AACTTCGTCTCGAAGATGATTGGCCAGCGAGACACTCAGGTGCTCGAGACACTCAGGTGGATACGGGGGCAGAGGCTCAGGTCTTCTTTACCCTCTTAAAAAAGTAACCCACTACGGACTCACGGAGTATGTACCTGGTACGTATGTATGTACCTGAATCCTGATCCACGAGGCGACGCTAAAAGAACACCGGCTCGTCTCCCCATCGTTCCCGTGCGTGTGCAATCTTCCCGATACATCATCATGTCTTCATCCCGTGCCACGGAGACTGGTCTGATCGAAACCGGCCGCGACTCTCACAAGACTAAGGAATACGAGCGTGCGTTGGCACTCTTCACTAGAGTGAGTTTGTCGCGGCAGCGCCCCAGTTTGCGAAGCAAAGACTGCCTCCCTGACATCCCCTCAACAGGCCATAACAAGCTGCCCATGCTCTAGTCGCGTCAAACGGGATATATGCACCTGCAAAGTGCTTGAACAAGCCGATGCCCAAGGAAGCTCGGTTTCCACAGAAGCAGTTGATACTTGTCATTGCGATGATGGTAAAACGTTCAACGAGTGCAACAACGTGTACCATATCGAGGCCTTGGATTCACGAGCTGCAACGTACGAGGCTTTGGAAAAACTAGACCACGCTATGGCGGACGCTGAAAGGATTCTGGAGATGGCCCCTCGACGTCCAGATGTAAGCCATCTTGAGTGAGCCCTTTTTTTTGGAGGTCCACGCCCCTATGCTGATCAGTCCTGCCTTCTAGGGATATCTTCGTCCGGGCAACATTGCAAGGCTGCAAAAGAATGACGAGTATGCCTGGAAGGTTATTACGGCTGGAATCGAGGCAAACAAGAAGTCTGCCCTAGACTCATCTCCCGAATTGCAGGTGAGATAGCACGGTCTTCGGCCCAAGTTGTACATGCCGCGGTCGCATTTGGTGTCTTACGAGTCGATACTCAGCAACTGTATGGTGCACGAAAAGCCCTCCACCGGCGCGTCTTTAGACAAGATCCGGTGTGTCTGCCCAGCGAGTTGGTCACGCAAATCTTCTTGCACCTGAACTTCACCGAAATTATGTGCGTGGATTTCCCCTGCCCTTTGCTGAGTTAAGCACCGATTCCGACTCATTCGTCGTCCAGTGTTTTGGCTGATATCATGCATTGAATAGTGTCCTTCTACGCGTTTGTAAGGAATGGAAACGCACACTCACGAGTCCCTCGCATGGCCCATTGTGGAGAAATATTGTATTTCCCAATAGGGTCTTGAGGCCGAGACCACTCGCAGAAGACATAAAAAAGATACTGTCCTGGGCAGGGGCTGGAGGTGCAAGGAAGATCGTGATACCGAAAAAGTTGACGCTTCCTTCCACCGCGTTCGAGCATCTTCTCACAGCATCGCCTAACCTTGAGTACCTCGAAATTGGGCTGCTAGATCGAGGTCAATGGCTCCCACCGGACGACAAGAGATGGAATCGACTCAGGCACGTTTCCGTTCAGAGCCATCACCGATGTTTCTATGATATTACAGTAGACCGTCCTCGAGGATTCCCCCAGTCGTTCCTGCAGAATGCTGCGAGCTCTTTGCAGCACCTCGAATTCGTCGGAATTCCACAGCAATGGTTCAACAGGCCGCCATCGATGCCCCTTCTTCCCAAGGTGAAGACTTTACGAATCGACCATCACGGGCTAGATCTCAATGTCTTCTTTCGTACAGTCCGTCGTCCCCACCCAAACAACCTTCATGATAAACTTGTTGTCTTCCATTCCTTGCTTCCTTTTCTTGTCTCCCATTTGTCGCTAGATGTAAAGAACGAGCTGGCACGCTTGGGAGCGATGAAACTAATTGATCCACAGTTACCCCTCTCCACCGCCTTTCCCAGCCTCGAACAGCTTTGGACCGGCCCAAACCTGCCACACATGGACCCGGATCCCGGGGAGGTTGGGCCAGAGAGGTTGGAAACTATATGGCCACACTTAAAGGTGTTTATATTCGATTCATACGGGTTTAGTGGAATTGGCGACTTCGCCCATTATTCAGTAGACAGAACGCGTTCGATGCTACACGAACTAAGGTGTCTCAACCGCGGCAACTCACTGCACCATATTCATTTGAGATTTGAGAAAAAGGGCGCGCCTTACATTTTCAAAGGCACCCATGACATACTACCTGATCTCGGCGATGTGCAGCATTCTGAGTACCAAAATCTGCATTCCTTCAGGTCGACCATGGTGTGTATTCCGCCCGATGGAGCCCGAACCTTGCTTTACAACGCGATCATGACTAAACAGTTGGGATCCTTTGACATTGTCTTCCCTGACGAGTCTACCACTGCTATCGGTCGCGTTGGAGACGCGAGTATTCGCCATTTGAAGGCTTACGAATGGGCTCGCGGCGCTCCGTCACTCCACACGATGGGGTGCCACCATTTTCGATTCCGGAACGACCCTAAAAACGACGAGGACCTGCCTCTGCCGCAATTCTTGGCCTCGTTTCCTAACCTGCGGACTCTGGAAATTTATTCCGCTCAGTATAGCTATGAGCCATCCGAGTTTGTGAATGTCGTGGTTGCGATTATGAAGCGCACGCATCTCAAGACCATCTACACGACGGACGTCGAGGGCGTAGCGTTAGACCAGCTGAGGAAAGCGGCACGAGAGCATGACGTGGAATTGATAGACAAGCTGCGGCCACAGCAATGGCCGATTCCGCTGTCGGAATAGGGGGCGCAGACTAAGCGTCAGTACGTGTACGCGTGCGTGTCTGCGTGCTGTCTTGTGCGCGTCGACTCATTTTCAAGTCACTCCATGTGAGATGAGTACATACCACAGGCCTGCCCTCAAGTTCTCGACCGAAACTTAAATCTGGGAAACCAATCATCGCCGAGCAAATACCATGGGCTGCCCTACTTAGGGTGGTTACTGTTTCTCCCGCTGCCCATGGAGGCGAGTGCGAATGGAATCGTGCGTGAAGTACTGGCCTTTGCCAAAGACTGAGGGCTACTGTCGTTGATAAACGATTGTTTTGTCCTTGGAAACAAAGAGGAATCAAAGTCTATTTTCCTTCTCTTGTCACTCTGTACACCCAAGTGTAAGAACATTCTTCCCTCGGAGGGCCTTTGCGCATTTTCAAGACCCAAAGATCTTCTCCCAATGGATATCCGCTACAGCACAAGTCCGTCGAAATTCCCGCACGGACAATGGCAGCATGGGTTCACAGGACCGCTAAGAGTTCCGTCTGAGTCCTCGGTTGTCGGCGCGGCAAGTCCCGTCTTCGCATACATACGAACCTAGGCCTTGTCGTGCCGCTGGTGAAGGCCGGAGTGACACCCGATTCACCGAAGACGAACTCGTTCCCGCATTTGAACAGATACCCTAGGTAGGTACCTAGGTATGTTAGGTACCTATGTACATGTATCCGTAGGACGGTTGGAACTTCGCCGACGTCGCAACGGTGACGGCTGTCACCGACGCCATCAGGAACAACTCTCGTAGGGCGACGATAGACATGGCGAAGAATCTACCAACAATGTACAGACAAACCACTTTTCCCATGGACTTCTTCCGCGTCGGACAAAATCTTGTACCATGTCACACTGAGAAGTGAGCGCAGGCCCCATGGGCTCAGAGAAAAGACTCATCTGTTGGAGAACCAGACTCGATTGCATATTACGTTTCGGATTGACAAAAATGTCATTTCCAAGCCCCCAACGCTGGCCCTTGCCACGTCCTGTGTTGGACGACTGCGCTTTCCAGGATGAACTGTCAAGGCTGAGACACCGCCTTACTGATACTACGGAGTAGGTAGGTACATTGATCTTTTGCCAAGGATCTTCTCGTCTGATGGGGACGCCGGCTTGTCAATTTTGAGCGTTCATTCTCGCTTCGGCCGAACGTACCACTTCGTTACCCGTCCCTCCTGCATCGTTCCGACCAACAATTCAAGCTCTAATCCATCCCATCATATGGCAAGTCAGAAGCTTGCGCTGCGCGAGATGAAACTGGCTCTCATTGCGTCCTCCGTACAGTGTACTTGCTTGCTTGTCGAGGGCTAAAGATGCCATTTCCCATTTGTCAAGTGTCAAGGCTTGGGGTTGAAAGTTCACAGCATCGTGAAGACTGAGAACCTGGTGTCAAAGGCGGGGCATTATGTACCTACGAGCCAGTTTTCTTACTTGAACTTCCGGCGCTCCCACGGTACATGCTGTTACATGTACCTCCGCTTCAACCTTCAAACTCTGATTTCTTCCGGTCTCCGCTGAGACCACTCGCAGAAGACTTAAAAAAGATACTGTCCTGGGCAGGGGCTGGAGGTGCAAGGAAGATCGTGATACCGAGAAAGTTGACGCTTCCTCCCACCGCGTTCGTGCATCTGCTCACAGCATCGCCTAACCTCGAGTACCTCGAGATTGGGCTGCTAGATCTAGATCAATGGCCCTCTCTGGACGACAAGAGATGGAATAGACTCAGGCACGTTTCCTTTCAGAGCTATCACCGATCTTTCTATGATGTTACAGTAGATTATCCTCGAGGATTCCCTCAATCGTTCCTGCAGAATTCTGCCAGCTCTTTGGAGCATCTCGACTTCGTCGGAATTCCATATCAATGGTTCAATTGGGAGCTTTCGCCGCCATTGATGCCCCTTTTTCCTAAGGTGAAGACTTTGCGAATGGACCATTTTGAGCATCAGGATAACGACAGAATCTCATTGAGTATAGTCCGTCTTCCCCACCCAAAGAGCCGCAATAAAAAACCCCTGTCTTCGATTTCTTATCTCCCATTCGGGAATCGTCGCTACATGTATAGAACGAGGAGGCGGGCTTGGGAGCAATGGCACTAATTGTTGAGTCCTGATAGTTACCCCTCTCCACCGCCTTTCCCAGCCTCGAACAGCTTTGGATCGGCCCAAACGTGCCACATATAGACTCTGATCCTGGGGAGGTTGGGCTAGAGAGGATGGAAACCATATGGCCGCATTTGAAGGTCTTCATATTCGATTTACACGGTTCCAAAGTCGCCAATGATTCTGTAAACAGAAGTCTTTCGAAGCTACGGAATCTGAGGTGTCTCAACCGCGGCAACTCACTGCAACATGTTCGTTTTAGGGTCGAGAAAAAGGGCCGGGCTTGCATTTCCATAGATATTCGTGGCATACTCCCTAAACTCGACGATGCGCAGCGTTTTGAGTACAAAGATCTGCATTCTTTCAGGTCGAACTCGGTGTGTATCCCACCCGATGGAGCCCGAACCCTGCTCTACAACGGAATCATGAGCAAACAGTTGAGATCCTTTGACATTGTCTTCCCTCAAGAGTCTATCTTCATAACCGATACTATCGATCGCGCTGGAGACGCAAGTATTCGCCATTTGAAGGGCTACGAATGGGCTCGCGGCGCTCCATCGATTCACACGATAGGATGCTTCAATTTCCGATTCCCGAACAACCCAAAAGACGACGAGGACCTGCCCCTGCCGCAGTTTCTGGCCTCATTTCCCAATCTGCGGACTTTGGAAATTTATTCCGCCCAATGTGAGCACGAGCCATTCAATATTTGGACCTCAAATTTACCAATGGCCCGGGGACGGTCCCGCCCCTTCCGGGATGTCCCGGATAATTCAATGACAACCTCCACATCCACAAACCATTCACAAGATTCCAGGTTTGTGAATGTGGTGGTTGCGATTATGAAGCGCACGCATCTCAAGACCATCTACACGGCGGATGTAAAGGGCCCAGCGTTAGACCAGCTGAGGCCTCAGGCAAGCGGCATGGGAGCACGGCGTGAAATTGGTAGAAGAATTGCGGCCACAGCAATGGCCGATGCCGCTGTCAGAATAGGGGGCCCAAGGCGCACTGCCACTCGTAGAATGAGCGTGTCTACAGTCTGTGTGCTTGCTCGTGCGCCTCGACTCACTTTTAGATAACACTTGCAACGGGCCTGGCACCTGCCCTCGAATCCGGATATCGACAGAGAAGAGCAATTCTAGCGCCATCTCAAAGTCGAGAGAACGCCGTGGATTGTTTTTCAAGTGATAAGGACTCAGGAGGGGGTTTTGGATTCCCCTGTTGTCCACGAGGGCGTATACAATCAGACTGAGGTGTGAAGGACTTGCATATACCAATGACTGGAGACTACTCGATAAATAGTCTTTCTTACTGGAACAGAAGCAGAGAAATAGAAGCGTGTTTTTCTTACCTAGTCTCTTTATTTACACCGATACTCGAGTCTAGGCAATTTCTTCCGTCAGGGAGCTTTTGCGCTCCGAGCTCTCTTTGGACCAGTGGACAGACATACATGAATGATGCTGATGCTACCTTCTCTTTCTCAAACGCAGGGGAAATGCTTTCGTCTCAGGCAACATCCCGTCCCGTGCCGCAAGTCTACACTTGGAAGTTGGCCCGGCTTGTGACGTTCTAGAGCACTTTGAAGTTTTGAACCTTCAATGCAGAAGTCGGGGCTAAGGACAGTTTTGGGCCTCAGACGTCTTTTTTCTAAGGTCCATCCATGTACAAGTGGATAAGCGCAGACGCCAAGGACACCTCTAGAGATCTTTAGAAAGCGAAAGTATGCCATCGCGCTTTGAAAAGACGTCAAGACAAATGCCGTCTTCAAGGGTTGACTCCTGATACGGTGATACCACCTTACATGTGCGCTAGTCGTGGCCGCGTAGCAGTACTTAACAGGTGGCAGTACTGCCACGTACAGGTGTGTGTCACTGCCAGTGAGTCACTAGAGGTAGTGACTCAGTGGCCACGTATGCGCTAGTGCCGTTGAAGGCAGCGATTCCAACACTTTCACAGTCCCTATGCGCCAAGCCTGTGTGACTCCAGACTTACGCCCTGGCACGTGGTCAGTGGCCATATCGCCCTGTTTAAGCTTTGAAGAATATGCGTGGGTGTGGCCCGAGAAATTAGGGCTGGTGATAAATCTGCGGCGTGCGGTTGCGGAAGAAAAGGCACTGGAGGGTGCGAATGAGAGACGTACAAAAAGATGAGTGTGGGTAGTAAAAGGGTGGTGACTCGTGAGACGAATGAAATGGGTATCCAAAACACCTCGAGCGTAAGTATCGACTGACTGAACCTCGCGTCGAGTTGAACCGGCCACATTTTGTCGCTTTGCCTCTGCCTTATTTACTAATTAGGATTCGACTGCCGCATTGCCTCTGCCACATTCTCACCCATCTACTACGGCATCATTAGTCACCAAGTTGTCATGCGCAGACTCTCGCAATCGTCTCACTAGAATCATGTCTTCATCTCTCTTCAATCCCGTACTCTCGATGGATGATCTGATCCAGTCTGGCCGCCACTGTTGTGCGATTCAGAAGTACGAGCGGGCGTTGCCATTCTTCACCAGGGTGAGTCGTCGCGGCAGCACACGAGGTTGTGAAGAAGTTGAAGAGTACCTTTCTAACAGTGTTCTGTGACTGAACAGGCTATTAGAAGCTGCCCATGCGCCAGAGGCCTTAAACGAGGGAGATGCACTTGCAAAGACTTCGCAAGAACCGCTGCTCAAGGGGGCTCGATTTCCAAAGAAATAATGTACACCTGTCATTGCGACGTTGGCATATTGTTCAAAAACTGTGACAATCCGTACCATATCCTGGCTTTAGATCTTCGAGCTGCATCGCACGAGGCTATGGGTCGACTCGACGATGCTATGAATGACGCTGAATGGATGGTGGAACTGGCTCCTCGACTTCCAGATGTAAGCTTTCTTTGCCGGCGCCTGGCATGGCTTGCGGACCTTGAGCTGACCAGTCTCAACTCTAGGGATACCTTCGTCTGGGGAAAGTTGCGCGGCTGCAAAAAAAATACGAGTATGCCTGGGGGATGTATAAGACTGGAATCGAGATCAATGAGGAGTTTGTCATGGTATCGCCCGGATTACAGGTGAGATGCACGATTCTCGGCCTAAGGTGATGTCGATCATCGATGATTGATCAGGACGCGGTCACATCAGGTGTATATTGACCAGTCAATGCTCAGGAACTTTATGATGCACGCGAATCACTCCGTCTGCGCGTCTTTAGACAAGATCCGATGTGCCTGCCCGCCGATATCGTCACGAACATCTTTTCGCACCTGAGCTTTCCTGAAAATCTGTGCGTTAATTTCTCCTCGCTTTCTATCGCATCAATTCGTTGCCAAATACTCGAAATACCTACTTTGGCTGACGTAAAGCGTGACACAGTCTCTGTCTGCGAGTTTGCAAGCAATGGTCACGCACGCTCACCAGCCCCCTGCATGCCCCCTTATGGAGGAGCATTAACCTTCTCCGTATGCCTATGACGCTGGACTGCGAGCCAAGCTTCGAGGAATTGAACAGAGTGCTGTCCTGGGCAGGAGATGGGGGTGCCAGGAAGATAGTGATGTCAAGAAAGACGACGACGCTCACCGAATCAACTTTGATGGCGCTACTGCTAGCATCACCTCGTTTGGAGAATTTGCAGATTAGGCAGCTATCGGATGATTTTACTTTCCCTCCAGATGACAACATGTGGAAACGATTTGCGGCGCATGCTTTCCTTGCGGATCACGACACGCTTTCCCGTTCCGTATATCCTCAGACATCCCTCGAGTTTGCAACTGCTAGCTGTTTGAAGCATCTCACTCTCTGGGGTATTCCACGGCCATGGTTCAACAGTGGGCAAACGATACCCCGTCTTACCGAGCTGAAGACTTTGCGAATGGACAATCGTGGAGGTTCCTACGACAACACATTATCTATAGTCTGTCTTCCCCGCCCCGAGTGCTCCATTAAGAAGCGTTTTCCTCTCATCTTTCTCCTATCATCTCCCCGATTGGGGAGAACGAGTCGGCGCGCGTGAAAGCGAGAAAACTAACCCATCACGTTTCCATAGTTCTATCTCTCTGACGCGTTCCCAAAACTCGAACAACTTTCCATCGGACCCGGAATACCTGATCTGAACCTAGAACCTGTGCCAGTTTGGCGAGAAAAATGGGGAAGTGTTTGGCCACACTTAAAGGTACTCAGAGTCGAGGCATTGGGACTTCCGATACCACCTTTCGACGACACACTCTTCGATGTCAGTAACTTCATGTTGACACGTTATTTCTCGGAAAGAACGCGTTCGACGTTGCAGTACCTGATGTGCCTTAATCGCGGCAACTCTCTACAGCATATTGTTATTGAAAGCCATCATTATGACTGGCCTCGCCCTTTCGGCGGCATGGATGAATTGATCCCTAAACTCGAAGTTGCCCAGAATCCACAATTTCGAAACCTTCGATCCTTCAGGTCGCACAATTCGTGTATTACGTCCGAAGATGCTCGAAGCTTGCTCTCCAACTCGATTCAGGCCAAGACATTGACCTCCTTTGACATTGTCTTCCCGAAACCCGGAGAGTGGCCCCCTGATATGCTCCGCTTTCAGAACTCGAATATTCGCCATTTGCAGGACTACAAATGGTTACGCGGCACTCGTACCATTCACACGTTGGGTTGCTATAGGTTCCGCTTTGGAGTCGATGCTGAAAACGACGAGCATCTGCCCCTGCCGCAATTTCTGGCCTCGTTTCCCAACCTGCGGACGTTGAGCATTGACTCAAGGTACTACAAACAAGATGAGTTCGCCACTGTGGTGGTTGCGATTATGAAGCGCACGTATCTCAAGACCATCTACACGACTTCTGTGAAAGGCGAAGTGTTAGACCAGTTGACGCAGACGGCACGGGATCGCGGCGTAGAATTGATAGACGGGGATCGGCCAGAGCATTGGCCAATGACGTTGTCGGGATAGACGTCTATCTGAAGTCCATGTAGAATTGGATGAGCGCAGGCCTGAGGACTCAGAGGAAGAAATCACGCCTCTAGAGATCTTGGGAGGAGTCAGGACGAAAGTCTGTCATTGCTCTTTTAAATGGCGTCAAACACTGGTCTTTGCCACGTGCTGTGCCAGACAAATGCCATCGTCGAGGATGAACTTGTCGTGCTGACTCAGGTCTCCTTACTCCTGAGATACCATCCTACATGTGAAGATCTATCGTCTCCCTGAGCAGTGAGCAGCTGAGCTTGTGACGATGAAATGTCAATTTTGGCTCATCATACACACTACGGCCATGCCCAACTGGAATCAGTGGATGTAAGCTGAGTGAGTACAAGCTCGAATCCGTCACATCACGTTTGAAAAGCTAACCTTACACCGTGTGTGAAGAGGCTGGCCGCTGCCTCTTAGTACGTAGACGGTAGTACGTACTACGAACTGCACACTCGCTTGTCTATCGAGAGCCAAAACGCTGTTCTCATGCTCAAAAATGATCCTGTTTTCTTGTACGCAGTACTGATAGTTGCCTGTTAATAACTTATTTCGAGCCTGAAAGCCTTGCTTGTCTTACTTTCACATAGCGCTACGCCTGTATGACCCCAGACTCACGGCGCGGCACGTGGTCACTGGTCAGTGGCCATATGTTTTGAACGAGGGAATCTGCATTTTGAGGCCAGGTTATACCGTTATAGCTTATTATGCTCGTTGTCGAAGGCCCGAAGCCAATACACTCTTTCCTGGCTTGGTCTCTCGAACAACACAGGGTGTGCAATCAAACTAAATCTGGTGTCAGGTGTCAACAGGTGATGCTTCTGCGGCGCGCGGTTGCTGAAGAAGTTGGCATCGGGAAGGGGCGAATTAGAGACGTGTAACGTGTTGAAGGGGTGAGTGTAGTGTGTATGAGTGAAAGAGGGGTGAGAGGAATGGAATGGGTAGGTGGTAGGTACCTTTTAAATTCGCCTCGGCCACCTCGTCCACGAGTTGGACCTGCCACATTTTTTTTCGGGTTGTCTCCTGCCACGGTCTTTTGGGTTGTCTCCTACCTCATTTGGAAATTGGGATCTGGCTGCCGCATTGCCGTTTATCATTCATCACCGGGTCCTCATTCACCAAATCATTTCTTCATCCCTCTTCAATCCCGAGCCCACGATGCATCATGAATGATCTGATCCAGTCTGGCCGCCACTATTATGCGGTTTAGGAAAACGAGTGTGCGTTTCCATTCTTCACCAGAGTAAGTCGTTGTAGTAGTGCCCAAGATTGTGAAGAATTAGAGAGCACCTGTCTAACATTTTTGTTCCCTGACAAAACAGGCCATGAGAAGCTACCCATGCCGCCAAAGGCCTCGAACGACAGATGCACTTGCAAAAACTTTGAAAGAGTCGCTGCTCAACGGGGCTCGATTTCTAAAGAAGTAATGCATGCATCCTTGCCATTGCGAGGTTGGCAAAGTGTGACAACCTGTACCATATCGTGGCTCTAAATCTTCGAGCTGCATCGTACGGGGCTTTGGGCAAACTCGACGACGCTATGAATGACGCTGAATGGATTGTGGAACTACCTTAGCTCCCCGACTACCAGATGTAAGCCGTCTTTGCCAGCGCCTGACCAGTGATATGGCTTGCGGACCTTAAGCTGACCAGTTTCAACTCCAGGGATACCTTGGTCTGGGGAAAGTTGCGCGGCTGCAAAGTAACCAAGAGTATGCCTGGGGGATGTATAAGACTGGAATCGAGATCAATGAGGAGTTTGTCATGGGCTTATCGCCCAGATTACAGGTGAGACGCATGATTCTCGGCCTAAGGTGATGATTGATCAGGGCGTGGTCACATCAGGTGTATATTGACCAGTCGATGCTTAGGAACTTTATGATACACGCGAATCACTCCGTCCGCTCGTCTTTAGACAAAGTCCGATATGCCTGCCCGCTGATACCGTCACGTACATCTTTTCTGAAAATCTGTGCGTTAATTTGCCCTCGCTTTCTATTGCATCAATAATCAATTCGTTTCCGAATACTCGAAATACTTTGGCTGAGTCCTGACGTCAAGCGTGGCACAGTCTCTGTCTGCGACTTTGCAAGCAGTTGTCACGCACGCTTACTAGCCCCCTGCATTCTCACTTATGGAGGGACATGACATTTACCCCTATGACCATAAGGCGGGTACCCAGCTTTGAGGAATTGAACAGAGTACTGTCCTGGGCTGGAGATAAGAGGTGCCATGAAGATAGTGATGCCGAGAGACACGTCGAAGATGCTCACTGAATCATCGTTGACGATGATCATGCTACTCCTAGCATCACCGAACCTAGCGCATTTAGAGGTGACCTGGCCAAGGGGAAATGAAGGTTTCTCTTTGAGTTTGAGTGGCCACATACGGGATCGAGTAAAGCATATCATCTCCACGAACTATGTCTCTTTTGGAGATTTAGCATTTTTCGAAGGTGGAATGTCCTAGAAGCTACTCGAGAATGCGGCCAGCTGTTTGAAGCATCTCAGTATCTGCGGCATTCCACGGCCATGGTTTGACAGGGTGTCAGGACTCAGTATTGCCCCATCTTCCGGAGCTGACTACTTTGAGATTGGATAATACTGGAGGTCCCCCCGATAAAACATTATCTATATACATAGTATGTCTGCCCCGCCCAGAATGCTCCATTAAGGAAGCGCGTTTTTCTCTTGTCTGCTTCTCGACTGCAGATAATGAGGGCGCGTGCGTGTGAAAGCGAGTCTGCGAGATACTAACTCATCGAATCTTGGTAGTTCCATCTATCTGTCGCATTCCCAGGGCTGGAACAGCTTTCTATTGGCCCCATTGTGCCATTCACGAACCCAGAGCCTGTCGCACGTTGGCGGAAAGAATGGGAAACAATATGGCCGAATTTAAAGGTCCTGAAAGTAGAGACATGTGACCTCGGAGAAGCAGGCGCCTTGATAGATGAAACGGAAAAAACTGAAACGACGCGCTCGACACTGCGGTACTTGTTGTACCTCGTCCTCAACCGCGGCAACTCACTACAATATATCATTATGCAATTCCAGAACATGGACTGGCCTCACCCTTTCAGCCACGAGGATCATCTTCTCCCCAACTTCAACGTTGCCGACAATTCCGAATTCCGAAACTTGCCTTCATTCAGATCGCAAACTGGATGGTGCCCGAGCAAGCCCGAACTCTCGAGTAGCCTCTGGGACATTCGGACCACACTCGCATGACTTAATCCTCCAAAAGCTCAACAACTCATTGTTGAATCTCCTAATCATTATCACATTCCACCTTCGAAAAATGCTAAATCTCCAAAAGAGGCATAGTTCGTGGAGATGATATGCTTTACTCGATCCCGTATGTGGCCACTCAAACTCAAAGAGAAACCTTCATTTCCCCTTGGCCAGGTCACCTCTAAATGCGCTAGGTTCGGTGATGCTAGGAGTAGCATGATCATCGTCAACGATGATTCAGTGAGCATCTTCGACGTGTCTCTCGGCATCACTATCTTCATGGCACCTCTTATCTCCAGCCCAGGACAGTACTCTGTTCAATTCCTCAAAGCTGGGTACCCGCCTTATGGTCATAGGGGTAAATGTCATGTTCCTCCATAAGTGAGAATGCAGGGGGCTCGTGAGCGTATGTGTCCGTATATTCTCATTCAAACTCAAAAAGAAAGCGCTATTTCCTCTTGGCCAAGTTACCTGCAGATTCTTCAGGACGTCACGCATCTCAAGACCATCTGCACAACATCTGTTCAATGCGTCGTTTTGGGCCGGTTGAGGCAAGCGGCACGAGACCACGACGTGAATTTGATGAATCAGGACTGGCTAGAGGCTAGAGCAACGGCCGATGACGCTTTCGGAATGGGAGGAATGGTGGAAAGGTATTTATAGGACGTAGCCACCCCGTTCTGCCTTCAGGGAACTTCTTCGGATTCCTCTCACAACTCCAAGTTTACATTGTTCCAACGCGCGAAGGACCTCATTCCCCAACGAGTTACAACCGCGCTCCCCCTCTCTCGTCCGTTCTACGATTCCTCCCTCCAGATGACTGCGACTCGCGAGGGACAACCTCCTCGAGGCTCGCGCAATACCCGGGTTTCTCTGCCCAAGACGATCGACGCCCTCCACTGAGCAGAGTTGTTTTCGGCACCGGGCCGAAATCGGAAATCATAGCACCCCAACGTCTGAATGGTGCGAGTGCCGCGGAACCATTCATAGCCTTGTAAGTTGCGCACACTCGCGTCTCCAATGGGTTCGCCAGGAGTATCCATCGGGAATACGATGTCAAAGGATACGAGAGTACTAGTGCCAATCGCGTGGGAGAGCAGCGTTCGGGCTTCTTCGGGAGCCATCCAGAACTTTTGCGATCTGAAGGAACGCAAGTTCCGGAATTGTGAATTTTCGGCAATGTTGAAGTTGGGGAGAAGATGATGATCCTCGTGGCTGAAAGGGTGAGGCCAGTCCATGTTCTGGAATTGCATAATGATATGTTGTAGTGAGTTGCCGCGGTTGAGGCACAACAAGTACCGCAGTGTCGAGCGCGTCGTTTCAGTTTTTTCCGTTTCATCTATCAAGGCGCCTTCTTCTCCGAGGTCACATGTCTCTACTTTCAGGACCTTTAAATTCGGCCATATTGTTTCCCATACTTCCCGCCAACGTGCGACAGGCTCTGGGTTCATGAATGGCACAATGGGGCCAATAGAAAGCTGTTCCAGCCCTGGGAATGCGACAGATAGATGGAACTACCAAGATTCGACGAGTTAGTATCTCGAAGACTCGCTTTCACACGCACGCGCCCTCATTATCTGCAGTCGAGAAGCAGACAAGAGAAAAACGCGCTTCCTTAATGGAGCATTCTGGGCGGGGCAGACATACTAAAGATAATACTGTATTGGGGCCCGGGGAACCTCCAGTATCATCCAATCTCAGAGTAGTCACCTCCGGAAGACGGGGCAATCGTGAGACCCTGTCAAACCATGGCAGTGGAATGCCCCAGATACTGAGATGCTTCAAACAGCTGGCCGCATTCTCGAGTAGTTTCTGGGATATTCCACCTTGAAAAATTACTAAATCTCCAAAAGAGACGTAGTTCGTGGAGATGATATCCTTTACTCGATCCCGTATATGCCCACTCAAACTCAAACTGAAACCTTCATGACCCCTTGGCCAGGTGACCTCTAGATGCGCTAGATTCGGTGATGCTAGGAGAAGCATCGTCAACGATGACTCAGTGATCATCGTTGACGTGTCTCTCGGCATCACCATCTTCGTGAGTCCTCCATCCCCACACCAGGACAGGACTCTGTTCACTTCCTCCAAGTTGGGCATCCGCCTTATGTTAAACATGGTCGTAGGTGTAAAAGTTATGTGCTTCCAATAGCGAGAATGCAGGGGGCTGGTAAGAATACGTTTCCATTGCTTGCAAACGCGGAAACAGAGACTGTGCCATTCGTTATGTTAGCCAGAACTGGAAACGAGTCGATGTGGGAAAACGGTGACGAGATATCAAGTTATCAACGGTGACGCACAGATTTTCAGAAACACTCAGGTACGAAAAGATTTCCGTGACGATTTCGGGGGGCAGGCACATCGGATTTTGCCCAAGGACGAGCGGACGGTGGCGGCCAGACTGGATCAGATTATCCATCGAGAGTACGGGATTGAAGAGGGATGAAGACATGATTCTGGTGGTTTGCGATGGCTCTGTGATAGTTCACTTGAAAGTTGACAACAGAATGCTATCTATTTATCATCACATTACACAAGGTGTAGACAAGGTAGCAGCAATGAGACGAAGTAGTCGCGGGCAGAATCATGAATGTTGGAACGGCAACGCGGCAGCCAGATCCCAATTCCCAAATGAGGCAAGAGGCAACCCGACAAAAAGGTGGCAGGTCCAACTCGTGGCACTTCGTGGACGGTGAATGAGGCGGACGAGATGGCCGAGGCGAGTTTAAAAGGTTACAGGTACCCATTCCATTCGTCTCACCACTCTTTCCTCATACACCAACACTAACCTCTTTAACACGTTACACATCTCTAATTCGCCCCTTTCCAATGCCATCTTCTTCAGCAACCGCGCGCCGTAGAAGCATCACCTGTTGAGACCTGACACCAGCTTTAGTTTGATTGCACACCCTGTATTTTCAGAGAGACCAAACCAGGAGAGAGTGTATTGGCTTCGGCAACGAGGATAAGTCATAACCTGGCCTCAATATGCATTTTCCCTCGTTCAAAACATATGGCCACTGACCATGTGCTGGGGCGTGAGTCTGGGGTCAGACAGGCTTAGCGCTATGTGAAAGTAATACAAGCAAGGCTTTCAGGCTCGAAATAAGTTATAACAGACATCGATCAGCACTGCGTGCAAGAAAACATGACCCATTTTGAGCATGAGAACAGCGTTTTGGCTCTCGATTGACAAGTGAGTGTGCAGTTCGTAGTACGTACTAAGAGGCAGCGGCCAGCCTCATCACACACGGTGTAAGTTTAGCTTTTGAAACGTGATGTTACGGATTCGAGCTTGTACTCAGCTTATATCCAGTTGGGCGTGGCCGTAGTGTGTATGATGAGCCAAAATTGACATTTCATCGTCACAAGGCTCAATGCTCAGCTGCTCACTGATCAGAGACTCGAGAGATGATAGATCTTCACATGTAGGGTGTTATCTCAGGAGTCAGGGGTCCTCAGTCAGCAAGAGAAGTTCATCCTGGACCTCGACGATGGCATTTGCCTGGCACAGCACGAGAAAAAGACCAGTGTTTGACGCCATTTAAAAGAGCAGTGACAGACTTTCGTCCTGACTCCTCCCAAGATCTCTAGAGGTGTGATTTCTTTCATCCTCTGAGTCCTCAGGCCTGCGCTCATCCAATTTTGCATGGACTTCAAAGTTCAGATAGACGTCTATTCCGACAACGTCATTGGCCAATGCTCTGGCCGATCCCCGTCTATCAATTCTACGCCGCGATCCCGTGCCGTCTGCCTCAATTGGTCTAACACTTCGCCTTTGACAGAAGTCGTGTAGATGGTCTTGAGATGCGTGCGCTTCATAATCGCAACCACCACAGTAGCAAACTCATCTTGTTTGTAGTGCCTTGAATCAATGCTCAACGTCCGCAGGTTGGGAAACGAGGCCAGAAATTGCGGCAGGGGCAGATGCTCGTCGTTTTCAGCATCGAGTCCAAAGCGGAACCTATAGCATCCCAACGTGTGAATGGTGCGAGTGCCGCGTAACCATGTGTAATCCCGCAAATGGCAAAAATTCGAGTTCGGGTAGAGGCCGAAATTAAGGGACATCCGTTCGCTGGCCGGGCGGTCCGGGAAGTAATTGGGGTTCGGGAAGACAATGTCAAAGGAGGTCAATGTCTTGGTCTGAATCGCGTTGGAGAGCAAGCTTCGAGCATCTTCGGACGGTATACACATATTGTGCGACCTAAAGGATCGCAGGTTTCGAAATTCTGGATTCTGGGCAACGTCGAGTTCAGGGACCAATTCATCGATGTCGCCGAAAGGGCGAGGCCAGTCTTTCTGATGGCTTTCAATAACAATATGCTGTAGAGAGTTGCCGCGGTTAAGGCGCATCAAGTACTGCAACGTCGAACTTGTTCTTTCTGCCAAATACTCTATGACGATGGAGGGACTGCTATCGTAGAGTCTGCCGGCGAGTTCCGGTATCGATCCCAGCGGACGTTTCGATTCCTCGAGTCTGAGTACCTTTAAGTGTGGCCAAACACTTCCCCATTTTTCTCGCCAAATTGGCACAGGTTCCACGTCCAGATTAGGTATTCCGGGGCCGATGGAAAGTTGTTCGAGGTTTGGGAACGCGTCAGAGAGATAGAACTACGGAAACGTAATGGGTTAGTTTTCTCGCTTTCACGCGCGCCGACTCGTTCTCTCCAGTAGGAGAGAAGACAGGAGAAAGATGGGAGGAAAACGCTTCTTAATGGAGCACTCTGGGCGGGGAAGACAGACTATAGATAATCTGTTGTCGTAGGAACCTCCACTATTGTCCATTCGCAAAGTCTTCAGCTCGGTAAGACGGGGTATCGTTTGCCCACTGTTGAACCATGGCCGTGGAATGCCCCAGATAGTGAGATGCTTCAAACAGCTAGCAGCTGCAAACTCGAGGGATGTCTGAGGATATACAGAACGGGAAAGCGTGTCGTGATCCGCAAGGAAGGCATGTGCCGCAAATCGTTTCCACATGTTGTCATCCGGAGGGAAAGTAGAATCATCCGATAGCTGCCTAACCTGCAAATGCTCCAACCTAGGTGATGATAGCAGTAGCGCCATCAAAGTTGATTCGGTGAGCGTCGTTGTCTTTCTTGACACCACGATCTTCCTGGCACCCCCGTCTCCTGCCCAGGACAGTACTCTGTTCAATCCCTCGAAGCTTGGTTCCAAGTCTCGCGTCATAGGCATACGGAAAAGGGTAAGGCTCCTCCATAAGGGGGCATGCAGGGGGCTGGTGAGCGTGCGCGACCATTGCTTGCAAACTCGCAGACAGAGACTGTGCCACGCTTTACGTCAGCCAAAGTAGGTATTTCGAGTATTTGGCAACGAATTGATTCGATAGAAAGCGAGGGGAAATCAACGAACAGATTTTCAGAAAAGCTCAAGTACGAAAAGATATAAGTGACGATATCGGCGGGCAGGCGCATCGGATCTTGTCTAAAGACGCGCGGACGGAGTGATTCGCGTGCATCATAAAGTTCCTGAGCATTGACTGGTTAATAGATCCCGAACGTGACTGCGTCCTGACATGACAACCTTGGGCCGAAAATTATGCATCTCACCTGTAATCCGGGCGATAAGCCCACGACCAACTCCTCATTGATCTCGATTCCAGTCTTATACATCCCCCAGGCATACTCGTATTTTTTTTGCAGTCGCGCAATTTTCCCCAGACGAAGGTATCCCTAGAGTTGAGACTAGTCAGCTCAAGGTCCGCAAGCCATGTAAGGCGCCGGCAAAGACGGCTTACATCTGGAAGTCGAGGAGCCAGTTCCACCATCCATTCAGCGTCATTCATGGCGTCGTCGAGTCGACCCATAGCCTCGTGCGATGCAGCTCGAAGATCTAAAGCCAGGATATGGTACGGATTGTCACAGTTTTCGAACAATATGCCAACGTCGCAATGACAAGTATACATTATTTCTCTGGAAATCGAGTCCCCTTGAGCAGCGGTTCTTGCGAAGTTTTTGCAAGTGCATCTGTTTCGTTTGAGGCCTCTGGCGCATGGGCAGCTTCCAATAGCCTGTTTAGTCACAGAACACTGTTAGAAAGGTACTCTTAACTTGTTCACAACCTCGTGTGCTGCCGCGACGACTCACCCTGGTGAAGAATGGCAACGCCTGCTCGTACTTCCGAATCGCACAACAGTGGCGGCCAGACTGGATCAGATCATCCATCGAGGGTACGGGATTGAAGAGAGATGAAGACATGATTCTGGTGAGACGATTGCGAGAGTCTGCGCATGGCAACTTGGTGAGTAATGATGCCGTAGTGACAGGTGAGAATGTGGCAGAGGCAATGCGGCGGCCGAATCCTAAATAAGGCAGAGGCAAAGCGACAAAATGTGCCGGTCTAACTCGACGCGAGGTTCAGTCAGTCGATACTTACTTCAAGTCTTACACTCAAGGTGTTTCCCGAGTCACCCCCCCTTTCACTCATGCCGCATGCACCCACACTCATCTCTTTGTACGTCTCTCATTCGCACCCTCCAATGCCTTTTCTTCAGCAACCGCACGCCGCAGAAATATCACCAGTCCTGATTGCTCGGCTCACACCCACGCATATTCCCTCGTTCAAAACTTAAACAGGGCGATATGGCCACTGACCAGTGACCACGTGCCAGGGCGTAAGTCTGGGGTCAGACAGGCTTGGCGCATAGGGAGGAGGGCCATAGGGAATGACTCCTAAATTAAGTTTGTGTGAAAGTGTTGGAATCGCTGCCTTCAATGGGTGACAACGCAGGATACCACGTTTCCATGGCACTAGCGCATACGTGGCCACACGTGACACCAGTGACCACTGACGAGTGACAACACACCTGTACGTGGCTACTGCTAGCGCGTAAGGTGGTTTCTCAGGATTCAACACGAGAAGTTCACCCTTGAAGATGGCATCTATCTGGCACGCCAGCACGTGAGAAAGGCCAATTTTTGACGTCTTTTCAAAGCGTGATGACATAGTTTCGCTCTCTAAAGATCTCTAGAGGTGTCCTTGGCGTCTGCGCTCATCCACTTGTCGTCGGTCGATAGACCTTAGAAAGACGTCTGAGGCGCAAAAATGTCCTTAGCCCCGACTTTCGCATTAAAGTTTTGCTGCGAAGTGCTCTAGAATGTCACAAGCCGGGCCAACTTCCAAGTGTAGACTTGCGGCACGGGACGGGATGTTGCCCCGGACAAAAGTTAAGCATTTCCCCTGCGTTTGAGAAAGAAGTTCCCGAGGGAAGGTGGCATCATTCATGTATTTCTGTGCATTGCAATTTGCCGGAATGGACAAGAATGGCTCTGTGTCGAACTTTGTACAGATTTGTGCTGCTGCTGGGAAAAAGTCTTTGTATCTCCAGACTCCAAATAGACAGAGACCTTGGAGCGCAAAAGCTCCGCCCTCCTGACGGGAGAAATTGCCCACACTTGAGAGTCGGGTAAATAGAGAGGCTGGGGAAGAAAAATACGCTTCTATTCCTATTCTTCTGTTCCAGCAACAGCAAAAACAATATTTATCGACTAGTCTCCAGTCCTTGGTATATGCAAGTCCTTCACACATCATTCTAATTGCATACACCCTCGTGGACAACAGGCCCCAGGGGAACCCGAAACTTCTGTCACTTGAAGAACAATCCACGGCGTTTTCTCGACTTGGAATAGCGCTAGAATTGCTCTTCTCTGTCGATAAATCAAGATTCGAGGGCAGGCCCCGGGCCCATTGCAAGTGTTATCTAAAAGTGAGTCGAGGCGCACGAGCAAGCATTTGTCGGGGGGACCTCCAGTATTATCCATTCGCAAAGTGGTCAGCTCGGGAAGACGGGGTAATACTGGCACTTTGTTAAGCCAAGGTCGTGGAATCCCCAGATAGTGAGATGCTTTAAATGGCTTGGTCACTGGCCGCATTCTCCAGTGACTTCTGAGACTTTCCTCGTTCGAATACTACTATATCGTCAAAAAGGATGCAGTTCTCGAAGGTGATGTGCCTAATTCGCTCCCGTATAGGGCCTATGTTCTCATTCAAACTCAAAGAGAAAGGGTCATTTCCTCTTGGCCACGTCACCTGCAAATGCTTCAGGTTGGGTGATGCTAGCAGTAGCATCGTCGAAGTCTCTCTCGGCATTATCATCTTCACAAAACCTCTATCTCCGACCCAGGACAGGACTCTGTCCAATTCCTCAAAGCTGGGTACACCGTACCCGTCTTATGGTCATAGGGGTAAATGCCATGTCCCTCCATAAATGAGAATGTAGGGGGGTTCGTGAGCGTGCGTGTCCGTATATGTATTCTCATTCAAACTCAAAAAGAAAGCGCTATTTCCTCTTGGCCAAGTTACCTGCAAATGCTTCAGGTCAGGTGATGCTAGCAGTAGCATCGTCAACGTCGATTCAGTGATTGACATCCTTTGACATCGTCTTCCCCACGGAGCCTCCCACTGCTGGCGAACGCGATGGATGCGTGAGTATCCAACATTTGCAAGGCTTCGAATGGTTCCGCGGCACTCCCACAATTCTAACATTGGGATGCTATGATTTCCATCGTTACAATGCTAGTCTGATGCCGAAAACGAATGGAAGCTGCTCCTGCCGCGATCTCTGGCCTCGTTTCCCAACCTCCGGACGTTGAGCATTGACTCGACGCACTACAAACAAGATGATTTTGCTATTGTGGTGGTTGCGATTATGAGAGTCACGCATCTCAAGACCATCTGCACAACATCTGTTCAAGGCGTCGTGTTGGACCGGTTGGGGCAAGCGGCACGAGACCACGACGTGAATTTGATAAATTAGGACTGGCTAGAGGCGAGAGCAACGGCCGATGACGCTTTCGGAATGGGAGGATAGAATGCGTCGGTGTGTGTAATTATTCTCCTCTAGGATCCGATGCTCCAAGAATGAAGCCATAGCTTCCGAGGCCCTCGGACCTCCATCATGACTGTCTCATCGATGCTGTAGCGAGTGCACTGGTGAACAACTCGCACGCTTGGTGTCTTCAGAAGCTTGAAGAATGCTGAACTTCCTCAGTAGTCGCATCATTCATATGAATTGAACTGAATGATTTGCCCTCGGGATATTGCCTCCGGGGCTGCGGAACAGAAAATCGCTTATCCTGATGGTTGTGATACGCTTTGTGCAACAAGGTATTCGTCCCGCAGATATATGCACAGGTTATACATTCGCTATGCCGATGGAGATGCTGCGTCGATTCCGGGCGATGAGTCGTTGGTGTTGTGTACTCTGTCATGCAGTATGCTTCCTATGTGTGCACAGAGAGATGATTGTGAAATTTTGCACTTATGTAGGTATCACGAAGAGGTACATACCTAATGTACGATCATTTGGACAATCACGGAGTACATAGGTGCGAACCTCTGTAGGCTGTCGGGCGCCGTGACTTTCGCCACCGTAGAAGAGGGACCAACATATTCGTAGCCGTAGAAGTAGATTTTTTGACACAGTCAATGCCCCTATCCCAGACGCGCAAGAGTGGTTGTGACGGTTACCCGTAAAGCTCTGTCCGTCGTTGCATGTACCTATATATCCCGCACTAAGCTGGTTCTCATCAGCTTAGTGTTCTGACCTTTTGGTCGGGTCGGCAGGGATATCCGATTCCTCACAGAGCTTACGTAGGGTTCGACAACTCTGGGAGGAGCCGGCAACGCCATCTCGTGTCTCCAGGGCGGGACATGTGTGTACGTCCGTGTAACACCGACTGAGAAAGTCTTCCATGAATCGGGACGATGGCAGTGTACCTAGGTAAAGAGTTCTGTGCAAAGGTATGAGCTTGAGGTTCCGACGGGTTCTGCGATCGAGGTTGGGGTGTGAGCGGAAGAAGTTCGTGGGAGGGAGGACGATGTTCTTACGTTCTAGATTCCATGTAAGACCAAAAAGGCATCTTTGCACTTCAAGTGGGGGGACTTCATCCTGGATCTTACCTCCTCGCCATGTCGACATTGAAATGTTACTCAATGTGCGTGCTGAAGTTGAGGTCTTTCAAGAACTCCATGACGACTCACGAGCGGTTCCGCGCAAGAGTAGCACTACGGTTGGGGCTTTCTTGCGCGGATCGCTTGCATCGTGAGTTGCAGTACCGTCTTTTCAGGCCATGCCAACGACGGTGCCAATTACAAACCCTGTTCACGAGCCCCCTGGCTGTCCATAATCCAGATGCTCCCCGTTAACATGACCTTGGCCTCAACACAAGCTTAGCTGCTGTTCAGTGTTGAAGGTTGCCAAAGTCGCCGTGACTTGATGGCACGGCATTTCCGGCACTGCCGATAGTGAGGCCTGGGACCGGGTTGCGGCTCACCGATCATCTGGGGGCAGCTCCGTGGTAGTTGAGGGCTTGAGGCTACACTTGTGTATAATGCATTATGCGATGCTGATTTTTACGGTGGCATATGTTACGGCGCCCAGCAGGGACACCCCTATTCCTTGCCGAAGTGGGTCTGGCACAGGTAGGTTAGGTACCTAACCTAAGGTACCTAGGTACGTACCTTAGGTACCTAAAGTACCTACTCCGAGTAAATCTCATTTCTCTCGCCCTCCACGAGGCACCACCAATAAACGGACCAAGCATACAGAGTAAACGCTTTTGACCTTGCTCATCATGTATTGAGACCGTTTATTTCACTGTGCGGCCCATTGTATTCCGCGGTCAGATACCACCTGTCGCCACGCTGTGTCCAAAGTGCGGCCCTCGCCAACGTATCACATCTTTATTCTGTGCCTTCGGGCTTGGGAGTGAGCCCACGATGGCCGATCTGATTAAGTCTGGCCGCCGTTGTCACGCGACCGGAAAATACAAGCGTGCATTGACATTCTTCACCAAGGTGAGTCGTGGCAGCGGGCTTTATTATGAAGAAGGACTTGTCTGATATTGTTTCGTTCGTAAACAGGCCATGAGAAGTTGCCCCTGCTCTAGTGGCACCAAGCTGGACAAATGCACCTGTAGAGATTTTGAAAAGATCGCTACCCAAGGGGGCTCGATCTTCAAAGAAGCAGTGGAAATCTGCCCATGTAACGTCGGCATATTGTTCAAAAAGTGCGACAACCCGCATCATATCCAGGCCTTGGATTTTCGAGCTGCAACGTACGAGGCTCTGGGTAAGCTCGACCAAGCTATAAAGGACGCCGAGTGGATTCTGGAACTGGCTCCTCGACTTCCAGATGTAAGCTGTTCTGACTCCTGCGCCTTTGAGGTACGCGCCCTCACGTTGACCAGTCCTAACTTCTGACTTCTAGGGATACCTTTGTCTGGGGAGGATTGTACGGCAGCAAACGAAGGATGAGTATGCCTGGAAGATCTATACGGCTGGGATCGAGGCAATGCAGGATTCTGCAGTAGACTCCTCCACAAAATTGCAGGTGAGATTGCATCGTCCTCGGCCCAAGTTCGATCACGAGGTGGTCATCATTGGTGTCCAAGTTCTAAGCAGTCGAGTCCTCAGGAACTTTATCGTGCGCGCGAACCCCTCCACTGGCGCTTCTCTAGACGAGATCCGTTGAGCCTGCCGAGCGAGTTGGTCTCTCAAATCTTCTTGGAACTTGGATATAAACAGCTTTTGTGCGTTGATCAGATCTCCTCTGCCCCTTGTACTGAGCACCGACTCGGTGGGAAATGTTCTGACTGATAACATGAATGTGACAGTCCCTGCCTGCGCGTTTGCAAGCAATGGAAACACACGCTCACGAGCCCCCAGCATCGTCATTTATGGAGAGACATTAGCTTGCCTACGTACCCGAATCGGAGTCCCCGCCCCGACGAGATAAGAAGAGTGGTACCCTTGGCAGGGCCTGGAGGTGTAAGGAGTATCGTCTTGTTCGGCATGACGCAGATTTCTAAACCAGCGTTGACGCAGCTGCTCCAATTATCGCCTGACCTGGAGATCTTTGTCGCCTGTAAGCTACCATGGAAGTGCTCTCTTCCTTCGGACGTGAATCACTGGAACCGACTCAGATATGTCCACATTACGGCTTACCGCGGTCACTTCCACACGGTTCCAGTTGATCAACCCGGAGGATTTCCTAAAACGTTCCTTCAGAATGCTGCCAACTCTTTGGTTAGTCTCAATTTTAAGGGAATTCCACAGCAGTGGTACAACGGGATAACAACATCAATACCTCATCTTCACAACTTGAGAATTTTGAAAATTGACCATTATGGGCCATGGCCGGGTATCCCATTTCGTATAGTCCGTCTTCCCCGCCCAAAGAGCTGTAGTGAGAAGTATTTTGTTTTTACTTTTCATTCCCTTCTTCCTCCTTTATTTTTCATTTGTCCTCATATGTGTAGAACAACGTACCTAGGTTACGTGATAGCGAGAAACTAATCCACCGAGTCTTTGCAGTTTATACTCTGCGACGCCTTTCCGAGACTCGAACAGCTTAACATCGGCCCCGACCTACCACATCTTAGCCCGGAACCCATGGGAGTCTCACCACAAAGGTGGGAGCGTCTGTGGCCTCACTTGAAGGTTCTCGCATTCGACGCACGGGGTTTTGGAGATGAAACCGACTTTCATCCGCTCGATAGCTCCGAAGGAGATCGTTTAGCAGAAATGACGCGTTCGACACTACGGTACCTGACGTGTCTCAATCGCGGCAATTCGCTGGAACATATCCAATTCAGGTTTCCGAACCGGAACGGGCGCTGTTTTTCCAGTGACGATCATGACCTGCTACCTGATTTTGACGTGACGGAGCATTCTGAGTACCGAAATCTGAAATCCTTCAACTTGAGGACGGTGTGCATGCCGCCTGACAGAGTTCGAACTCTTCTCTGCAACGCGATCGAGACGAAGAAATTAACATCCTTTGACATTGTCTTCCCTCAGGGGCCCCCCACTGCTGGCGAACGCGTTGGAGAAGAGAGTATCCGCCATTTGCAAGGCTATGAATGGCTCTGCGGCGCTCCTACAATTCACACGTTGGGATGCTATGAATTCCGATTCCGGCCCAATGCCGAAAACGATGAGGACCTGCCCCTGCCGCAATTCCTCGCCTCGTTTCCCAACCTGAGGACGTTGGCCATTGACTCAAAGAGTTATCATCCAGCTGATCGTCGACCTGAGCTTGCGAGTGTGGTGGTCTCGATTATAAAGCGTACACATCTCAAGACCATCTACATGCAGTGTTACGCAACTGAAAGGTTAGACCAGCAGCTGAGGCAAGTGGCACGAGATCACGGCGTGGAATTGAGAACGTATATCGAGGAACCCCTCTGATACTTCAAGAAGGAGGCCCTCCATTATGTGTGTCTCATACATGCTATATCGCGTACAGTGTACACAGGCGGACGGACCGTACGCTATACACTTGAGGTTATTCTGATGCGAGATGCTGCGTCAACGGCGAACGTCCCGAGTTGGATCATTCGTGTTGTGTTGTCGCAGGGTATATAGGGGTGTTTACCGCACATCAGAGTGGCCAGACGGGTCACTGCTGCGCCCATTCTTTTGTGCGATATGTGTACTCCGGGCTACAAGTAGGTCAGTACCTAGGTAGGTATATGTATACAGTATACCCAACAAAGCACAAAACACAGTGGCCCGACGTCTGCGCCTTCTCTTTTGTGCAACACTTGCACTCCATGCGTCTCAATCCTCACTCACCTCGCCCACCAGTTCACGACAAATGAATCCGCGAAGCAATATGTTCTTTTCACGTTTCCTCTTGCATTGAGGCCTGTAAACTGCACGCGGCCGCGATACCTGATACTGTACCACAGTACCATCCATCTGTCACCACGCCGTGTCCTATACGCCTGAGACTGAGCCCACGATGGCCGATCTGATCAAGTGTGGCCGTCGCTGTCACGCAACTGGAAAACACAAGCGTGCGTTGACATTCTTCACCAAGGTAAGTCGTGGCAGCGCGCTCAGTGAAGAAACCTTAGTCTAATGTTCCCGTTTCGTTGATAAACAGGCCATGAGAAGCTGCCCCTGCTTTAGTGGTACCAAGCTGGACAAATGCAACTGTAGAGACTTTGAAAAGATCGCAACCCAAGGGGGCTCGATCTTTAAAGAAGCAGTGGGAATCTGCCCATGCAACGTCGGCATATTATTCAAAAAGTGCGACAACCCGCATCATATCCAGGCCTTGGATTTTCGAGCTGCAACGTACGAGGCTCTGGGTAAGCTCGAGTCCTCGACCAAGCTACCAAGGACGCCGAATGGATTCTGGAACTGGCTCCTCGACTTCCAGATGTAAGCTGTCCACAGTCCTGCGCCTTGAGCTACGCGCCCTCACGCTGAACAGCTCTGACTATTACGATCTTAGGGATATATTTGTCTGGGCAGAATTGCGCGGCAGCAAAAGAAGGATGAGTATGCCTGGAAGATCTATACGGCTGGAATCGAGGCAAGCAGGGAGTCTGCCGTAGGCTCCTCTCCCAAATTGCAGGTGAGGTGGCATGGCCTTTGGCCCAAGTTTGATCATGAAGCGATCCGGATCATCATTGGTGTCTAAGTTCTAACCAGTTGAGGCCTTGGAAGTTAGGAACTTTCTCGTGCACGCGAACCCCTCTACCGGCGCTTCTATACACAAGATCCGTTGAGCCTGCCGAGCGAGTTCAAAGTTGGTCACGCAAGTATTCTTGGAACTGGAATATAAGCAGCTTTTGTGCGTTGATCTTTCTTTGTCCTATTTCGTATGTACTCAATTTGAATGTTTTGACTGATACATGCCATGAATGGAGCGCGTAGTCCCTGTCTGCGCGTTTGCAAGGAATGGACACGCACGCTCACGAGCCGCCCGCATGGCCATTTATGGAGAGACATTACATAGGTACATATCCTACGTTACCGAATCGGTGTCCGCCCTTCGACCAGTTAAAGAGAGCGGTGTCCTGGGCAGGGTCTGGAGGTGCAAGGAGTATCCTCATGTTGTTCAGGAGCAGTATGCCACTCACTTCATCAGAGTTGACGCTGCTGCTCAAATTATCACCTAACCTGCAGTTCTTCTCTGCTTGCCCTATTTAGAAGAACCCGGGATTAGCCCTGCACACCCTAGTATGCCCAAAACTGGGACGCAGCGGTGTTAAATATAACAACAACAACAACAACAACAACAACAGCTACCACAGGGCTGCTCTCTTCCTCTGGACGTCAAGCAGTGGAGCCGACTCAAACGTGTCATGATTCAGGGTCACAATTATGAATTCCATCGCATTCCAGTAGACCATCCCGGAGGATTTCCTAAAACGTTCCTCCAAAATGCTGCCAACTCTTTGGAGCATCTAAAGTTCGAGGGGATTCCACAGCAATGGTTCAACGGGATGACATCAATCCCTCGTTTTCACAACTTGAAGAGTTTGGAAATCGAGTCCACTGTATCTTATAGTCCTTGACTCCCACCCTTGAGCCCTTGAGCCGCCGCAATTTCTGACTTCTTGCGAACCCTACTGAGCACCCAGGGCCCACACACACTGTCGTCGAAAAATGGCCGATGACGCTATTGGAATAGGAGGGATAACACACGCGTCGGTGTGTGTGTGATTATTCTCCATCAGGCTCCTAAGCTCCAAGAATAAGGCCATTGCTCCCGAGTCCCGAGACCCTCCATTATTGCCGCGTTGTCGATATTGTAGTGAGTGCACTGGCAGACCGCTCGTACGATTGGTGTCTTCAGAAGCTTGGAGTAATCTTGAATGCCATAGTAATGGCACCATTTCATATGTACTGAACTGAACGATCTGTACAAATTCCAGCATACCTACTAGAGTCTATCATCTCTGAGGTCTTGACTTCCGTGCGTGAAAAAAAAAAATCCTGTCCCGGGCCAAGAGAATCGCCACCTTCAGGATAAATGTCTCATGATGAGATATCATAGGACTGCTTCCTCAGCCATAACTCCGAGTACATATAAAAGTCACCCAGAGTTCCATGATAAGTAAAACAGCTTCATAACGTCATCACATCATGTACCATTGCATAATCAATGTCCCCCAGCCGAGGTATATCCAACTCCAGTCTCCAACTCCATCTTCCGCCCCAAAGCAGACAAATCCCAACAATGTAACCCAGCCAAGTACGCAAATGCAAGATATACAGATGTTTTCGCACCAATATTCAAAAAAAAACCCCCCCCCCCCGGGCCCCCCGGGCCCTCACTCACGCCTAAACCCAAAGTCCAACCCCCCGACCCCCTTTCCTCCATCAAAACACGGCGCATGATCCTCCGCAAGCTGCTCCAAAAGACTAAGAAACGGATCCGTTTCATCACTCTGTCCCGTGGCCAACGCCGCGCTTCCATTTCCATTTCCACCCATGCTTTGTGCACCAGGATGCATGCCCCCCCGAGACAAGTCCGCTTTGTACTGCGGGGCCTCGTCAGGCCATTCTCCAATACTACTATATGCGTGTCTGGGCGGACAGCCGAACATGGCGTCGTGGTGTGACTCGCTGATGTTGCTCATCATGGTTGTGGTTGTGGGCGTGTATGATGCGAAAGAGGGGACGTAGTCCATGGGGGTGGTGCTTGCGCCAGGTCCGGTTGTGGTGGCGGGTACGATTCCGTCCATGGGAAGGACGACGGCGCGGTCCGGGTCCATGTTGCTAGAGGGCATTGCAGGGCTATAGCTCTGTAGGCTTGTGGGAGGGGCGTCAACAGCTATCGAGGCGTCAAAGCCGTGATGGAGAGAGGGTAGGCCGATAGGGGAAGGTTGTGTATGCTGCGATGGTGCCTGGCTCTGATGCTGGTTCCGGTACTGGTACTGATACTGGTACTGATGCTGGTGCTGGTTCTGGTGCGGTTGATGTTGCTGTTGCTGATACGGTTGCTGTTGTTGATGCGGGTGCGGATGCGATTGTAGATGCTGGTTATGGTGCTGGTTCTGATGTTGATGTTGATGCAGTTGCGGATGCTGATTTTGCTGCTGTTCCTGCTGCTGCTGCTGCTGCTGCTCATGCCAATGCTGCTGCGTCTGCGTCTGCGTCTGCGTCTGCGTCTGCGTCTGCTGATTCTGATTCTGATTCATACGATCCATCGAGTGAGACGGCCACAACGAGTCAGGACCCGCCTGAACATGCGTCAGTGCCTGCCCAGCCTGCTGCTCTACCCCATGCAAACCCTCCATACCAGGCCGTATCTCATGATGCGAAGACGCCGTGCTCTTGCGCTTTTGACCACATCGCGGCGTCGAGATAGACTGCCTGACACAATCCTCCCCGGCGCGTGGAGAATCCGCATACCGTGTGGTAGCATTGTGGTCTCTGACACTCGGAGAATTCGTATACCCAGTGGTAGTAGCTTCGGTCCTAACACTTGGTGAATCCGTACATCGGGCTGCAAGGTCGTCTCTCGCACATGCAGAATCCGTATATCGCGTGGCAATACCACTTTCTCCTCCACAGGGAGAATCCGTGAATCGAGCGCGAACCGCGTCCTCTCCTGTACTCGAGAAACCCGCATACCGAGTACCTGCACTCTCACCCACCACATCCACCATGCTCAAATACGCAGGATCGAAGCGATACGACCGTCCTCCCGCACCACCAATATTCAAGTACCGATCGAAGAAATCCTCGAGATGAAATCCAGGCGTGTGCCGCATCGAACCAGAGACCATCGCCTGCACAAGCTCCCCATGCGCAGTGTATATCCGCTGTATCATTTCACTCTGGTGCTGAGCAGTTGCCCACGTGCCCTGCTGCTCCTCGAGGGCCTGCGTCTCTTGCGTGAGGAATCTGGCCGAGGGTGCAAACACATGTACGTCTCCCGCATAGGCGCTCGGAGTCGTGTAATATGCGCCGTGAATATGTACCGTGGCCGATGTACATATGCAGTACCTGACCATGGCGGGCCACTCAACAGTACCCGATTGTCTCGCAGCGTTTACCAGCTCGCCAATGGCATTGGCATGGATAAAACAGAGATCGGTCGCTTTGATCTGCCATGACTGGTGTTGGCCGTCGCCTGATAGCTGGGCGAGGTCAATGGGGAGGAAGGGGCGGTACATGAGGCAGTGAATCAAGTGGTAGATTAGCTTGCTGAGAAAGACAATGGTTGATTCTGACTGTAGAAAAAGAGAATGCAGGTCAGCCACGGGCTTGGCGCCGGATGCCCATACATCTAACTCTTGCTGTATTTGGGACAGTGTCGATGACGAATGCCAGGGGAAATGAGAATCCCCCGTGACGCCTCCCGCTGCCATGTATTGGTTTGACCAGCCCAAAAGGCGCGAGATGTCGACGAGCATACCCATGCTACCTTGGCATCTATTTGCGCTGCCTTGACGACTCTGCAGGTTAGAGCCCCTCTGGAATCGCTCGCCGTCTATGGGTAAAGAGGACGGCGATAAACACCATGATGGCAGGCGCAGAGCAATGCAAGCGTCGCTGATGAGCGACGACCGTTTTGACCCGCATGCCAGATAGCGATCCAACAAATAACACGTCCAAAACAATCGTCTTCGTACCTCTCTGTCCACTGGAGTGACTTGTGCCTCGGCACTAACTTCGCGATGGAGCTCGAGTGTCATGACCATGCCAATCGCCGAAGCTGACGACGTCCTTCAAAGTCAGAATTGAATACCAAGGCACGAAGCGCGATTTCCGGAAGGGGGTTTGCAGGCTAGCTTACACATGAGCATGTAGGCCTTTTTGGCATGGCCTGATGCTGTGAATGCTATGACGAGCAATACCAAGGCCTGCAGGCTTTCGATGCGAGGCTCATCTGTATCCAGAGACTGTCTCGCACGTGAGGCGTAATCCTCACTGCGTTTGGAAGCGCCTTGGAACACATCGGGATGCGGCGTGTGCCTACGCGACATGGTCAATGAACATTCTTCTCCTTCTCGCTCGTAATTCTTGGTAGGACAACTCAAGCCCACGCACGCACCTTGACGCGACAGCCCAGATTGCATTCGCAAGATAGTCTGGCAGCTGCTTCAGCCGTACCCTTTGTCTGATGGTGGGTTCGTCCACGACATAATACGGCCTCCCATGTGATCGTGTGAAATAGGTATGCAACAAGGCATCGGTATTTTCTGGAGACGCATGGAGGTTCCTTGAATCATTGGTCAGCTCTCAACTCTATGTTCTATATGGCAAACACATCGGGACTTGGCATGCCGAACTTTGCGGTATCCGTAGCTTCTCGTGCTTCGTCTTCACAAGGGGGCCTGTCAGACGTGTCGGTGGCAATCCTCTTCGAAGCGGGTCCAGCATCGTCGGTCGGGCGTTCCTTGTCCAGAGGGCCCTTGCCTGATACTTCAGTTTTGGCCAGATCTTGGTGTCCATGTTTTCCGGCAAGTTTCGCCTCCAATCCATCTACTCGTTTCAGTAATGCCGCCAGCACATCCGTTTTGGGCCCTCGCTTCTTCGGCACTGCATCTGTAGCCCCGCAATCCAATTAGCGCAACGGTTCATGTCATTCAAAGTGCTTGTCTGCCAATTCGCATTCCAATCCGAGACGCTGATGCTGATGCTGGTATGTAGGTGCCAAGGTGGAGGGAACAAACCGTAAACGCAGGGACACTGGAAGATCAGGCATGCTTCACAAGAAGGTCGGACGCGGTTACATTTGATCTGCTTGCGCACAGACAGTGAATTAGCCCCCCTTGCCCTTGGACTCCTTGGACAGCTGTCCCTGTACAGTTGATGAACGAGTTGCCATGTTTCTGTAGCGAGTGACATCTAGAACCCACCTTTCGTTTGCGACATGACTTGCAGTTCATGGATTCCCGCGGCGCATTGCTTTGTCGCCTCGTGGGCAGGCGTTCAATGCTGACCTGTGGTCTTGGTACGGTAACGGGAACAGCATCGCCGGCAGCTGGACCCCGGGGTAATGAAGGAGACGAACTCATGGCATCACACATGAGAGCTCGGGGGTTTTAGCAGCAGTGCCGGTCCCCCATGTGCTGATCTGTCGCGGCTGATGGCTTTCCCCTCTTCTTTTCTCCTTCTGTTTTCTTGAAAGGGCAAAGCAAGCGATTGTCGTGGGACGGCAGCCGCACTTTGCAAGCGGAAGACAAGGCCAGCGGATAGACAGCGACGAGCCACAGAGCCGCAGGGTTGGCGATTGGTGAAAGCCAGCGAATAGCAGCATGTACCATGTCAGTAGCGAGGGCGTACGGCACGATACGAGGAGACGAGAATGCTCCGAGTGCGACGACTCCGACGAGGCCTCGGCCACAGGACGCGACGAGATGCTTCGAGTGGTCGTCGACCTGACAACCCTTGAGATGAGGGCTCAAGAGTGCGACCCGAAGTACGAGCCGAAGCACAATGGCGGAGCTGTATTAGAGCTTAGCAATAGCCAAGCGCGCGCCAGAAATGAGGGGACCCGACGCGGTCAAGACGGGCTAGCATCGTCAGCTCCACAGAACACGCCGGAGGCCCAGACCAAAGAACCAGAGCGCAGAACGGCGTCGTCCGCCTTGTTGAGGCTTGGCCTTGCCGATCGTCTTCGTCGTCGATGCTCAGTTTCCGAGTGTAGCGACAGTGCGATTGTACTAGGTCCGCCTCGAATTGTCTCGTTCCAAGGACGCATTGATCAACTTGACGACGACGGGGTCACGCAAAGGCCACAGTAAGTCCCTCACGCGTTGTAAGTTGTAACTTGTATGTATGTCGGCAGATGACGGCCCGAAAGGCACCCAACATCATGTAGAAACGGTTATGTACGTGTGTGCAGATGGGGCGATTGCCGCGCCTGAGTCGTGCGTGGCCAACGGGGCAGGAGCCATGCCTTTTGCCGCGTGGAAAGATACGAAGAAGGAAAGAACGTTGCATGACGGCTCCACTCGATGCCGAACAAAGGGAACAAAGCCAGCAATCCGCTGTCCATTCATCATCGTTCATTGTGACCACTGACATGTCCATCCGTATCCACCCAATTTGTATCTTGCATGCCTGCCGTCCCTGGATCTTGACACTTCCAAGTTCCACCGCACACACGCACTTTCGACTTCCTAGCTACCTACCTAGGTATGTACATGTATGTACATGTATGCCCATCGCTCATCGATCCGAATGTCCCACAGTCCACTAGATACTTGTGTTCAGAAATATGTACCTACACAACTTGCCACAGCGTTGTAACTTGTGGGTGCATCCTGGGAGTCGCATCACGTGATGGCCGAATCAGACAATATGCATGTGTACATATGTATGCACATTGTACGGAGTACCTAGATACCCAAGTAGATACATGGTATTTCCACTCAACTTGGGAAACCTCGCTCTTTATGTATAGGTATACGGAGTATGTACTCAAACAGACAGAGGCCCCCAAGTTTGGGGTAGGTAGGGTTTTCAATAGGCCATATCCTGACTCGCGCGGCAGATGCCAGCACCAAAATGCCAAGAGTTAGACAGACAAGGCCCCCCTTTGTGTCGTACGAGAAAAGATAAAAATAAGAACATATGTTTGAAGATGTATACTCCACGATTCATCAGATAGCTTTCCATTACCGTCGTCATCGCCATCATTATCATCGAGAATCACCCCCTTGTGTCTAATTATCTAGCATCTGTTCAGCCTCAGTACAGATGACCCCGACCACTCGCCATTCTCACAAAGCTATACGGCACATTCTGCCCCACCAATAGCCTCAAGCTCTCGACAGTCGTAAACGCCGCCACATCAGCAGCTCCGTACGACGCAAACCCGCTCTTCTCGGCCGTCTCGTGGGGATCAATCGTCGTCCGAGCCGCGACGTCAGCCATATTCAGAAACACCTTGTTGACATTGGGCGCCCCCTGTCGGCCCATAGGCATAAACATGCGCAGCATCATGCTCACCAAGTTTCCTTTCTCGGGACCGAGAGCAGAGACGATGACGAAGGGAGCCTGATCGTCTGCTGCAGACCTGGCGCGTTGCAGGCTCTCCATGTTGACAAATTGCTCAATGGGGGGAGAGTGACTAGCCAGGGTATCGGGTGTTCGGAAACCAACCGTGTAGATCTTGGCGATTTTCAAGGCCTTGAGAGCGTAGAAGATGGGAGCGGCGTCGTCAGAGGCAGATGCGAGCACGACAGCTGAGCGGCCAAAATACGCCGACGGTGCCAGATCGCGAATTAGAGTATGCATAATACCTCTCCATCCAGCATTATCGAATATAAAGGCCGAGTCGGACGACGACTCATTTTGTTGCAACAAAGGAGGTAGCTCCTCGTGTTGATTCGGGGAAGAGGACGCCGTGGAAGACTGTATAGATGCTTTCGAGGGGTCGCCTCTCTGCACAATAGTGTCCACAACCCCAATCGCTCGTGCGGCTTCAGTCAGCGTCGGGCCCTGGCCGTTGTTCAGTTGTGCAAAATATCGGTTTTGCTTGCACAATTTCTCGATGGAAACCCCGGGATCGAGATAAGCGCCGCCAAAATCCGGTTGGTTGCACCATGCGTCTATGCTGGAAAAGTCTTTTGGTTGCGTCTCGATAGCACCAAATCTATGAGGGAGGCCTAGTTCGTTGAAGCACTTCTTGTAGAAGGATGCTTGAGGAACGGCGCTCCTCGACAAAGATGCGCTGATGCCATAGATGCTCCTCATCGGCAATTGGCCCAGCTGAGACAAGGATCGATGGATTTCAAAAGCACTCAGTTGTCCTGGCGCAGCAATAATCGGTAGCAAAGGATGGGTGATTGGTGTGAAGAACTTGTTTTGAGTTCTTGAAAACTGGCCAGTTGCACCCATATTCACAGCAGAAAGCGGCGGTGCGTCTGGATACTGTGTCTTTATCCTGGAACGAAAATACTCTAGCTCGAAGTTTTCGTTGTGTTCTTTGATGATTGCAATCATCTTGATGATATCGGCGTATGAACAGGATTGCTGAAACACATCTTGAGCTCGCTGCGAATGCCACTTGAATGTTCCAGAGAAGTCATGAAACGCTGACATGATGCGGGAATTGCCTCTCCGTTGCCACAGGTCCCGTCGTATCTCTTCTGGAAGCCAGAGCTCCACATCAATGTATTCGATCCCCCACTGAATGGCTCTGTGCAGGTATTTATGATATAGCGCCGGATCATCCATGGGAAATCTACCGTTCTCGTTTGTACACCGTGTCGTAAATATAATGGGAAGTTCGGTGCGCTCCCGCAAGAGCACAACTTGCTCTCCAACGTAGTCTAAGCTAGGGACTTGGAGGGTGACAGAATTATCAGAACTGGCATCCTGCAGCAGATCGACCCGGATTTCAATAGCATCACATCCAACAGTGAGAATGTCGAGGTTAGGGAGTGCGGCACGAACGTCGGGGAAAGTAGTCGAAATAAACAACGTTCGCGGTTTGGCCATGAGCTCTTCGTGGTGACTGATTTGACCCAGAGTAAACGATAGGAAGCGGGCGAGATATCGCCTGAAGTATGGTGAATCGATGTACAAAAACTCATAGTCGCAGTGCGTCGACAGCTGGGCGTCTGGTGGCGTGCCCAAAGTGTTGCAATGTGTGTTGACAGCAACCATCAGCTGTTTGTCGCGATCCTCAATGCTCGCCCTAGCCTTGTCAACCGGTATCCCAACCACAAATCCATGCTCCTGAGATGTGATGTCTTTGAAAGACTCTTTGAACTTGAACGGTTTGCCAAGAACTTCTGCAACTACAGTGATGACTCGTTCTTGCTCTGGATTGTAGATGATGACCACAATCCTTTTGTCACCTTCCTCCGGCGCCCCTCGCAGTGACCGACCATGCAGCATGACGGAGCTTTGAGTCGTCCTGACATGATCACAATTTCCGGGCGAAGATGGCGACTTGAAGGCATGCCTTGGACTTATCACAGGGCTCGCTAGCAGATCCTCAACTGCAACCATGGTTGCTAGTTCTAATAACTGATTGAGGTGTTGATAGTGCCTGGGTTTCCTTGGGTTCGGCGAGGGTCAAACAGAGACAGAAAGGCCACTAGAGACAACAACGATCGCGATCGCCTATCGAGTGCCCCCAAATCATATTCTCCGGAACGCCAGATTGCCGCAGTCTGTTGATCCAGATCGATACAAAAGGAGACGCCGGCTATTTACCAGTTTCAAGCTAGTGCACTGTTGCTTGGTCATTAGCCACGGCACAGGAAGTGAAACCTCGGGATAAACTCCGATGCCCGACGAGTTCAGAGTTGGCTGGCTCGACGCAGAGAATCCGAAGAAGGAAACAGACAGGGTCGGGTCGGGTCGGGCCACCGAAATACGTTGCACAAAGGGTGTTGGCCAGGTCGATCTTTGTGTTCGTCACGAGAGCGGGGGTGACGTCGAGGTAAGGCTGATGAGATCCAAGAGACACGAGTAAGGAGGTGAGCGAGATGACGAGGTTATGTGATCGATTGTTGCTGTGAGGCTTGACGAACGGGATCCAATTCCAATGCTGCACAAGCAAGGCACCGCGTTCGCGTGGTGTTTCAAAAAGCACGGGGAGAATGCTCGGTTCCGAGACAAATGCGCCAAGCTTGGAGACTTTAATGTTGATTCCAAGTCGCGAAGCAAAAAGGGTTCACGATGGGGCTCAGCCTTGACATCAGATAACCCCAGCAATTCAATCGACGGTCGAAAGGCGTCCACAAGTCAGTCGGTTGAAAGCGACGGTAGTTGCAATCGATGAACAGCACAGGCTGTAAACTTATGAGCACGGCAAAACAAGCACCCCAACTATGGCGTTTACAATGATCTGCGTTCGGGATTGGGGTAAAGTCACATCGCCGGATTGTTGCGGACTTGTATATTGGTTGGATTGGGCTAATGTAGCAGTGTCAAGGTGACGCATGCATGAAGGATGGGTGCCGTAACCGAGTCAGTGGATGATCATTGATCAATGATGAGTGTTCTGGTGTCGACTTGGGTCTACCGTTACGGAGTAAGGTTAGGTACGGAGTACTTATTCGGGGAGTTCGAACGGCCCCACCAAGTTGCACCTGCCACCAACAAATGCTTGAGCACTTGAGCAGCAGCTGGTTCAACTTTCAACGTTGATCACCAGCGAATTCTTCCGCCAATAACGTGCTGGCTGCGACGCGCCCGAGAGGTAGTCCTATGTACCTTCGCGATCTTCCATGCCGGCAGGCAGAGCAAGCTGTTGGTCAAATGTTCATTGTTTGTATGATTGCGAATCGCGGCCAAAGAGGCTCATGTGCGCAGAGTGCACCGCCAGGAAGGAGCCGCCGTCAATCCCAAAGGCGGCAATTGGTGCATGTGGCTTGCGTCACCCGCACTTTAAGCAAGCAGGTACGACCGTCGACGACCACGTCAACAAGTAAGGTACGATGTACGACGATCTCTTGGAGAAGACAAGTACATATTATGTAGCTTGTAGCCTGTAGGACGACTAAAGCCGCGCACGTGCGCGCCATCTCGTTTGCTTCTTCTCCAATCTGCACGTGGAGATGCCGTTCTCGCTCTAAACTTTCCGTGCACTGTGCAGGGTCAACAGAGCATGTACATATCTAGGTAATAATTGCGATGACGATCTGACAATTTTGACGCCGCTTTGCTACCCGCCGAGGTGCAAATGTGATACCGGATATTCCGTACATACGTGGTTGAAGTTTGAACATTGAAGGCGTGTTGGGCGGTCAAGAAGTGATGTTCCCGCAACTGCAGAGCCCGCGCACATGTCGTGTCTTAGGTTAGGTACGTGTCCGCGTCGCGTGTCGCCGCAACCAACCTCCAGCAACGTTTTTCTGCCCTGCATCTTGCTTCGTCATCTTCAGTCGTTGAACGCTCCCTACCACTCCCTCGACCTCTGCTTTCCGACAAACTATCGACACTTCTACTATTATCTCGCAGTCCCCCTCTCCTCCGCTCAGCGAGCGGCCCGATCTAGTCCTACCTACCATGGCCGAGCAAGCTTCCGACGCACGACCTGCCGACGACGCGCCCGCGACCGCGACACCCACCGTCACCGAAGGCACGCCGGCCGCGACTGAAGGCGCTGCGACTCCCATCTCGCGCGACGAAGATCCCAAGTCAATCAAGGTTTCTTTGGCTGATTTGAGCGCCAGAGGAACAGCCTTGTACGCACAGAGGCAATACGAAGATGCCGCAGAAGTCTTTTCCCAGGCCAGTGTGCTTCAAGCCGAATTAAACGGCGAGACGGCCCCTGAGAATGCCGATATCCTCTTTCATTACGGTCGCAGTCTCTTCAAGGTCGGCCAGAGTAAGAGTGATGTGCTTGGTGGTCCAGCCGCGGCAGAGAAAAAGCCCTCGGCGCCTGCCAAGGCCAAGGCCAAGGCTTCTGGGAAGACCGAGGTCCAAACGTCGGTGAAAGCGGGCATGTCTGTCGCAGCGACTGATGCTGATCGGTCAGAGAATACCTCTGAGAAAAAGGAGGGTGAATCGACAGCAACAAAAGCTAGTGGACCTGAAGAGAAAAAGGCACTTTTCCACTTCCAAGGTGATGAGAACTTTGACGACTCATCCGATGAAGAGGTATGACTACAATCCGGGAAATAGCCAAGACAAATGTTTTGTGTCCACAATGTTGCTTGTCACTGTTTGGCTGACCTGACTGGTATAGCAAGAAGAAGAACCTGAGGAAGAAGAAGAGGACGAAGATGATCTTGCCACTGCTTTCGAGATTCTCGACCTCGCACGTGTTTGCTATGAGAAGCAGTTGGAGCAGTTGAACAGCGAGTCCGATTCCAGCAAAGGGAAAGAAGTGGCCAATGATAGTCCCGCAATTCGACACATCAAAGAGCGCCTAGCCGATACCCATGATTGTTTATCGGAGATTTCATTGGAAAGTGAAAGGTATGCCGGCTCTGCTTTCCCAAGGGCGTCCCTTACGAAAGAGCATGTAAAACCTGCATCGTAAAAGAAAAGACAAAGCACGACGGAAAATGATGTCTAACCTGTGCTTACCGCAAAACAGATATCCCAATGCCATCGAAGATGGCCGCGTGTCCCTCAACTACAAGCTTCAACTATACCCAGAGGAATCAGAGATCATCGCTGAAGCACACTACAAGCTTTCACTGGCGATGGAGTTTGCTTCGGTCACAATGTCCGACGATGACGGTAAGAACGCAAAGCGCGAGGAAATGGACCAAGGACTCCGCGACGAAGCCATCAAGGAGATGGAGCTAGCCATCAAGAGCTTCAAGCTCAAGATGCAAAACAAGGAGGTGGAAGTGGCCACGATGGCCTCGCCTGAGGACAATGATATCACGCGCAAGGCCATCACCGAGATGAAGGAATTGATTGCTGATATGGAGCAACGAGTACGTATTTGTCACTGCAGAACCTCCCCCTTTTTTTTAAATAAGTGAAAAGGCCAATCAATACCTTACTGACCATCTCCGCCAACAACGCAGCTGTTCGACCTCCGCCAAGATCCCGTAAACGCAGACGACCTCCTCGGGTCCGAGTCCCTCCCCTTGGGCAGCATACTCGGTGGCACGCTAGGCGAATCAGCCGCCGACACGCAAGCCCGTGTGGAAGAAGCCAAAAAGAAGGCAACCGACCTAACCGGTCTCGTGCGCAAGAAGAAGCCCGCCGCGACAGAAGAGCCGTCCAAGTCCACTGTCGCGGCCACCGATGCCTCCGCCTCCACAGGCGAAAAGCGGAAGGCAGAGGAGGATGCCTCTGTGGCAGCCGAGTCACCCAAGAAGTCCAAGGTCGATGAATCATGATTGAGTAGCAGACGAGTAGCAGACGCGAAGGAATGGCGCTCTAGAAGCAACAAGGCAACGAGGCAGCAAATGAAAGTGACATGGCAGCTTCTAGTTTATGCAGGGATTTTGTGCTCTTCAATTTTTTTGGTTTTCTACTTCTGGAGTTGCGGCGCCACAAACTATGTATATGGAGGACAATCTAGTCACGAGTCACCTGTATACGATACTTCCCTCATGATGTAACACCTCACCTAAAGAAAACAAACAGGTGGTCAATAACGCAGAGAAGAAAGTGTGTTGTAGCTCACAAAAGTCACATAGACCTTGATATCCCATGATGGTGACATTGTCCTCACGGCCATCTAAGACGTGACCCTCTCTATTGAAGGAGCAAACTCCGTACGTGACTTGCTTGGCATGGATGTATACTGAGAGGTTGGATGGCAGATTGGTTACGTGGACACGTTTTGAGCAGAAGGTCATCTAAAAAGGACGGTCTTCTGTCTTGTGGGCTGGCTGGACAGTAAGTTGAGAAGGAGTCAAGAATCGGAATCTGAGACTCTGATGGGCGAGATATGATGTGATGGGATGGGTACCTAGATTGATGGAACTGAAGTGAATTCCGTTCATGCAATCATGCTTTTCTTCGTTGCTTTCAGCTCTCGTGCTCACTGGTGCCTTTGTTCATGTCTTCATTTGATTCATCATCCATATATGTCTTCATTTCTTTTTAAGAATCTTGCAACCTCCATCGCCCAGGGCGGCCAAGTAGACCAGTCACCAAAGCCATGCCAGTGATATCATCAAATTACCTCAATGAACTCCACCAGCACCCGGGAGAATACCAATAGTCTCTATCTAGGTACGTTGAGTTTATTGAGTACCGGAGGGGATTGCTTTCGCATATTTGGGAACAAGGTCCAGGGAGCTTTCGCTGCACAGTATGTAGTCACCAGGGAATATACTCTGCAGGTGTACAATACAAGTCCTTTCACTGCGTCACACATAGTTGTCTTTGCAAACAAGAAATATGTACACCATAACACTGACATCTCTAACGTTCCGAGACCATTCCGTGCGTGTATGTACAGTAGGTAACACTACTCAAATGCAAGCGTATAAAATGCAAATAAGGCCACACACTAAACGAGACGAAAATAAGTGAAAAAAAAAAGAAACAAGGTGGATAAGCACCGTGCCTATATAATAGCAAGACAAAAGCGAATAAAGCTTTCCTTTTGTATACAAAATTCTATGCGCCCCCCTTTTCCTATTCCTTTTTCTTTGCCATCCCCAAATCACCCCAAACAAAAAGGGAAGCAGACTACAGCTTGAAACTCCGCCCATTAACAGCCTTCTTAGCTTTGGCCTTATTCCCATCCACATCCGTAATCTCACCCTTGCGATTAATAACCTTGACACCACCCCTCTTCAGCTCCGCCATCGTATCCCGCTGCATCTTCGCCCTTGTCCCCAACACACCCTTCTTACTATCCCGTTGAGCCTCCGCACCGCCAGCCTTGCGAATGCGCTCCTTGGCGCGTCTTCGCCGCCGCAGCTTCTCCTCGCGGGACATTTCTTCCCGGGCGAGCGGCAGACCTGCCTTGGTGACGACTTCGCTCTTGGGGATTGCGGCCGCCGCTGCTGAGACATCGTCTTTGGTGCCGGCCTTGTAGATCTCCTGGGGGGCCATGCGGGAGGAGGCGCCCGTGACGGCTTGTGCGGTGGTGGGCTGGGCGTCTTCCATGGCGATGGTGGCTATGTCGGAGACGACGCTAAGGGTGGGAGCCGCGGGCTTGGGCTTGTATTGCCATGAGGAGAGGGCGTCGAGACGGGCGGAGACGTCTTTCCAGAGGGCTTCGATTTCTTTTTCTTCTTTTTGGAGCTTGGCGTCGGATTGGCTGACGTAGGTGTCTGGGTTGGCTTGCTTGATGTGTTCTTCCTCGTAGACCTCGGCGAGGCCCTTTGTTGATTTGCTGTCGTCTAGTTCGATGAGGCCACGGCGGGTGTGGGCGGGGAGGCCGTCGGTGTCGGGGCGGCGGCGGATAACTTCATCAAATTCTTGCGCAAGGATTCGTCGCTTGATGAGGTCTTCGATGCTTTCGCTGACTTGGGGCGTGATGACGGGGACGGGTTTGCCGACGTGCTCGAAGTCGAGGTCTTGTTCGAGGAGGGAGTTTAGGGGTCGGTCAGCCGCGGCGGCTTCACCAGAGAGAGTCCATTCCCGCTTGGCGACCGAGGCGGCTTCGAGTTGACGGATCTCTTCGGCGAGTTTGGCCTGGCGACGCTCGTGGGCGGACCGTCTTGATTTGGGATCTCCAGCGGAGACGTCTGATAGTTCTTGGTCTGAATCATCATCATTGTCAGACTCGTCGTCAAAGAGGTCGCGTTTTACATCGGCCATGGCCCGCGCTGTATCATCCTCGTTGGGCCTCTGTGGTTCGCTTTTGGGAGCTCTTTTCTTGAAAGGTTTGCCTGCCTTATCTTTGCGAGGAGGAGGGGCGAAGAAGTCTTTATAGTAGACTTCATTGGCGTTGAAGTCGTTGCCTTCATCATCCTCAACGCCGTCGTCCATATCGATGTCTTCTTCGTCACTGGCACCCTCTGGCGCATCGAGATCCATGTCCCCGAACGTCGGTCCGTCGTCGTCGTCTTCTTCATCTTCCGCATCTTCCCCCAACGCATCTGCTGGAGCGCCCTTCTTGCCGGACGACTTGGAACTTGATTTCGGCGGAGCCAGAGGGTCGGCATTCCAGTCTACATCTTCATCATCGCTAGCTTGGTCCGTAGTGGGATCCCCTCGGGCATCCTGATCCTCGAACCACTGGGTCTGCTTGTTGAAGGCATCGATAGAGAAAAAGCCATCATTGAGCCCATTGGGGTCTTCGACAAATTCGTCCGCCTCCTCTTCGTCCTCGTCCTCTTCTTCTCCGTCCTCATCGTCTTGGGATTGGTGAGAAGCATCCTGAAGCTCCGCATCCCCGTCAACGTCTTGTCCTGATCCTTCTGAGTCCTCATCCTCTTGTTCCATTTCGTCAATGGCGTTGTCCTCGTTCTCGTCAGAACCGTCATCTGAGTTCTCTTCGGAACCATCAGAGTCCTCGTCTGAGTCCACCTCGAAGCCGTCCTCTCCAAACGCCAAGCTGCGAGTTTCTTCCCCCTCTGATCCATCTTCCACCACCTCGCCTCGCTCCTCCAGCTCGTCGACCAAACCATCTGCGAAGCCCAAGACACCGCGGATAATCTTCTTCGCCTGCTGCCACACCTGGCCTGTCTCGAAGCCATCCACGTACACTTTTCTCAACTTCAGGACATCGCCACCCCCGACCACGCTCGCGTCCCTACTTCGCTTGCGCTTTCTGCTTTCCTTTAGTCGTTGCTGCTGCAGATCACTAACTTGGGAGGCAAATGCCTCCAATGTATTCTTCACAATTTTCAGTGACTCGCTGGGAATGGCAGCATTCGGTTCGATGAATTTGTGACGGTTATCGGGTCGTAGACTTTCGAGGAACGCTGCCATGTCCATGTCGGAGGCCGGCTTTGCGCCGGATAGGGATGTGGATGCCATGAGGGACTGCCCGCTGAGGGTGTGCGACGTCGACGTGAGGGTCGGTGATGGAGTTACGGCCATGCTCTGTTTCGAGCGTTTTGGGCGTGTCGGAACAATGGTATGTTGTTCTCGTCATGCACTGAGCGGCCTTGATGCTGGCGAGTATTGGCTTTGATTGCATAGAAAGGTGTTCGTACTTTTCTGCCGTAGTGGAAAAAATTTGGTTCACCGCCCGCTGCACAATTTGATCTCTGCCCCGCCAAAGCGGTTCGCAATCCCACAAGGTACACGGTACACCACATGTACCCGATGTACGCGCTCTTCTTCCTCCTATCACAGGTATAGGGGATGTACAACATAAACACAACACCTACATTTACCTGCAAATATATTTCAACACCGTGTATACAGATTCTGAACACACAAGTACCAAAATCTGGCTTTTCAAAAAGACTCATGACTCAGAAGTTAGAGCCTTCAAATCTGGGTGGTATCTTTTGAAAATGAGAGGAAATGCCCGCCCCGACTACGGTGCTGGTCATGGCATGTCGCGAGAGTCGAAACTCATGTATGCTAAACTTCACATTCATCTACGATTCGTCATGCTGATATAGTCACTTATCTTCTCGTTTCTGGCTTAGTGTCGCTATGTAGCTCATTACCGTACCGATGCCAGCGTCAGCTCTCTGATTGTTTGCTTGACTACAGATGGATATCGAGAATAAGATATCGGGAATGAAGTGATGCTTTCGCAAGATTGCTCTGAGGCGGCTATCCCTTCGCCAAATTGTCTCTCCATGGATTTTATGATTCCACTATGCGAGACGCCGGATCACTCTGGCTTTCGACCGTACATAACATGCGCAATCATGTAGCTGTGAACCTTCGGATTACGGATTGCTTTGCGCAGAGTCGCGAGCCACACGTGGTACTCGTCTGCCGGTTTTTGGAGGCTTTTCCAAAGCATCTGTGTGTACCCTACCGATCAGAAGTAAGTACTTCTTTCTGTATCAAACAAGTATGTATATAAACGGGAGGATGCCATGCCCTACCTTGAAGGTCGTTCTCCAGAGCCGCTCCGAGGAACCGACCGACTTCAGCAAGTTTAGGATCCTTGGCCCACGGACCAACAGGAACCTAATAGTAAAGATTTAATCTCTTAATGAACTCGCAAAGGCAACGAACGCAATGACATCAAAATAACGACACCTACTTTATATTGAACTGCTCTTTTCTCATCGAAGCCCGCTTCGTCAAAAGCTTCTCGCTGAATATCTTGCAAGAAGAATGGGCGGTTTAAGACTTTGCCGGCTTCTCGGAATAGGTCTCCTGACGAGGCAAGGACAGGTTCCAGGTCGGTAGTCCCGTCGTCGCTGCGAAACTCCACATCCAATTCAACGGACTCGACCCATCCCCCTGGCGCACAGCATCTGTAAGCTTCTTTCAAGAGGCCCGTCCAGTTCTCAATTCCACCCAAGAGGTAGCGGATGTGAATAAATTCAAAGTGGTTGGCACTCCAAGTCCACTCGAGGCCAGCGTCGTCTATTTCGAAGCAGACGTTTGGTGGAACCCACTGCGGTTGGCATGGGGAGAGATCTGTGCCGATAACTGAAGCATTCGGGAACTGATCGGCAAATTCACTATTCAGCTTTGTGAGCATCCGGACCTGGTGTATTGGGAGAACATGTGGGATTCGGATTCCCTTGGACCGTACATTGCCCAGATGCCTGATTAAATGGTCAGCGAGAATGATGTGTAGGGAAGTTTTCGGACGCTACTCACCAGATCCCGTACCAACGTCAAGTACCCGCTAAGACCATTCGTTTAATTATCAATAAGGGGAAAACCCTCGCCTTTGTCTGAAAAGAGCACCGGAGTCTTACATGCATTTTGTCTTTCTCTAGCGGTGCTAGGAACAACTGGTCGTCAAAAAGGATCGTCAAGTAATGATGGCTGGCGATGATATTAGCGTACGATTCCGCCAAGAATGTGGGCTAATAGTGACTCTAACCTTAATGCCACCGATTCGAGCTGCTGATCATCGTTGGGGAGGAAGTAATTGGCCGCGAACTTATCACTGTGATAGGTGCGGCCATGGAGTCGACGGTACTCAAGGATGCTGGATGAAATGGAGGCGGTGGAACTTTGCCTGTGACGGTTCATTAAGGAAATTGAAATGATTTGTGGAAAGTGTAGGGGTACAAACTCATCGGAGAAAACAGAATCGGCGTCATTGGGACCATCAGAGGCATCAGTCTGAGTTGCCACATCAGCCTCGCATTTGATACACTTCGAGGCGATTCAGGCTTACGGGTACATGCTCTGCAGCAACCAGGACGTCCTCGGTATACTGTGGACTCTGCTTATTCGCTTGTACCGAAGACATGATATAGGAGGAAATTATGAGAAAAAGAATCAAGGCCAAGCTGTAACTAGGTCGAGCGAGATCTTGGCTTATAAAGAACTGATCATGGTGGAGTTCTGAGAAAGCCAAGCGTCATCTCACCATCGTTGTGGACAGGTTGGAAAAACACCTATCGAGCAGGCGAACTCGTGGAATGACCAGAATCACGCAGGTCTCGTGGGCGCGCGATTAGACTTCGGCCCCCAACAAACGTACCTATACATATATGTAGGTATTACGGAATAGCACGCCACTCCACGGAACGCCCACCTTCGCACTCTTCCCACACGTTCCATACATTCTCGCTTCACACTCAGACATACAGTACCTAGCTATGTAGTAGGGCAAAGAACCGGAAAGAGGAACAAAGGGCCGGTAACTAGATCGAAGACTGGATGCGCTATGAAAGGAGACTCCTGAAATACATGGCCAACATGCTACACCTCCACAATGCACATGTATAGATACCTAGAATACACAAAAACGACCCAAGAAAGGAGTCTTCGCTTTTCGAAATGCGCTTTCGACCACCACCACCTGTGCTCATTAAGGCTTTCTTTCTTCTTCTTCTTCTTCTTCTTCTCCTCCCCTTTCCTTCTCATGTTCTATCCACCGAACAAGAAGAAACGGCTTCAATTCCCCCTCCTACCACCCGTGCTCATCAACGTAATCTTCTGCTTCTTCTTCTTACTCTTCTTCTTCCCTCCCTCTCCAGCCGCCCCATCTCCCCCTTCAGAAGCAGCAGCAGCAGCAGCAGACGTACTAGCACTCGCCACAGGCTTATCATCCCGTCCCATAGCTTCGATCGCCTCAATCTGCCACGCCAAATCAGCCGTATCCACAAAGTCCTCGTCCTTCAGCCATCCATCATCACCAGACGCTACGCGCATCGGCTCCAATTCCGGAGACGCTTGTATAACTCTCGTGCCCCAGATAGTCCTCTGCGTAGATGGACTGGTAGACATGGACGCGAGTGTTTCGAAGCCAGGCCGTGCGTCCGGTGGTGTATCTCCAGACGCCGCAGCCAAGGGTTGGAATTGGGAAAGATCCAAGACGGGTGTATGGTCATCTTCGTCGAGCGCGTGCAGCAGTGCAGGGTGACGTCGGTTGGTGATGCCAATGGCGCCGCGCAGAGCGGCGGCCTCCAGACGCTCTGCTTGTAATCGCTCGCGCTCTTCTTGGGCGGCTTTTTCTCGATTCCGCTTGCGTCGCTTCTCGATTTCGGAGGAAAACGCGTCTAATATTTCTGCGGGCACAATGTCCGTCCAGTCGCACTCTAGAAAACTGATGATGCAGCCGTGAGGAAGATGCGCAAGGTATTTGGTGCGTTTGCGGAGTGCCTCGTCTACAACGTGACCCGTGGATATGTGTTCGACGCGGGGCAGGAGCGTGGACGGAAAGCATGAGAAAGCGCCGTACTTCGTCTTGAGGATTCTAATATCCAATGGTGACAGGTACAGATGTGGCGGGGCGCTATAGAAGAAAAAATCGGCCTCTGGTGAGCGTTCAGTAGCTTCTGCGAGAGGACCTGGATGTATCGACGTAAATGATTGCAGCGCATCGGTCTTCTCCTTTGCTGTGCGAATGGCCCTGACGGCCTTTTGGCTCCATTCAGAGTCTACGCCAAATAGCGTCTCGTCTTCCTTTTCTTGTTCAATCAAAGCAGCAATTTCCTCTTCGAACTGCACAGCCATGTAATCTGCAGTGCCCCTCATGATTCTCGAATAATCCAGCACATTAGCGGCATAGTGCCACGGTACGTCGTTGCCAGATTTCAACACCTCAGCACCCCCCTCGCGTGGCAGTGCCAGAGTGGACGTCGCCTTTCTCGCCATGAGACGCAGGACGACGTCGTCTCCCACGCGAGGAAGCGGGCTCTCCTGTCCTGCGTAGAACCTAACTGGCCGCACGTCATGCAGGTAGACTGCATCTTCGCAGATGGGGCATTTCTTCCACCGAGCAACCTTTCCAGACTTGACATCATCTTCGCTGACGGAGTTAATGAACCTGATCAAACATGGCAGGCAAAAGATGTGCCCGCACTTGGCCATGCGGGGAGCGACCGGCTCGGACAGGCAAATGGGGCAGGATGCTGCCTGCGACTCCGACGAAGCAATAACTTGCAAAACATTGTTCCAGTCTAGAAATACATCGGCATCTGCGTCATTCGTCTTGTATGATCCTTCGGGAGACACCACAAACCGATAATTCGAGTGAACATATCTTAATTTGTCTGCAGCGTGGTGGCCCGACCCGGGGCCCCAAGTGGGATTGCGGCGATGCGACCTCGGTTGATAGCTATGGTCTTGGAATGAACGAGACGCAGTGTAATTCAGAAGATGAGTGATTGATGTCTGGCCCCTGCGGCTCGATGGGTTCCGCACAGCTCGAAGCTCGGCCATGCTGTCATACTCGTCCAGGTTGCTCTGCGATCTTTGGACCGCTCCAGGTCGTCGTTGATCTTTGTGTTGCTTTCGTGAGGCTTGCCCCTTTCGTGGAGTGGGCTGCGAGGAGGAGACGCTCGGCTGACTGGGACGACGAGAAGATTCGAAGCTGGAAGTGACAGTCCCGGTCTGCGCCTGGGCTGGATAGGTAGGAGTCGTGGAAAGGCTCTTGCCCGCAACGACGTTGGAGGGGTTCATGGTCGGGCTGCGCGACGCCAGGCTATGATTAATGAATATGCACTTCAATTGAGATGATAGAATGAAAAGACGTCAAATGATGCGGCTGAGCATGAGATACGGAGATGTTGAATCAAAATCTGGTCGGATAGACTGTCACCATGCCTCCGCAGCACCTCGAGGAACGCAACAGGCTCACGTCTATGAAAAGGTTCTTCAGAAACCCTCACGACCGCAAGGTCTTCGATAAAATGGATAAGAAGCAAACGATGGTGTCTAACCACAGCCTTGAACAGACCTTGAACAGGAGACAATGACAAGAGGGGTCCAAGTTGGACGGACCCCAGCAGTGGTGGTGGAACGAGGTCGAACAGATCAGAGTTATCGACGATGGGGCGATACCTGAAGCGTTACGTGACGACGACGGTTAGTCATCGGCTGCACGTGACGCGCGATAAAATTCACCAACGTCGGCCAGTTGTGAGACGGAGTCTCGGATTCGGCTTCACCAGGGAGGTCGAGAGTCGCAAGACTGGCCTTGGAACGAGGAGGTGCATAGTTTGAGCCAGCACTATTGCATCGCGAAAGTTATCGGCGCGAAAGTCGCCCTCAACAGACAGGTGACTCACCGCAGTCGAGAATTGCGGTAGGTACCTACTTCAATGCGCATGGCCCGACTCCCGAGCATTCCCTCTTTCGGTCGACCCACTCGCAGAGAGCCAATTGGATGAGATCGCAGCGGGACAGGGAATCGCCACTCTCAGAGTCTCAGGGCAAGGCGCAAGATTGGAAACAGAGAGGCGTTTGGGATGACGTATGACCATCACGACGCAGATGATAGGTACATAGCTGACCTGTAGCCTGTAGGTACTTTGCATTTGACAAAGTTGGCGCAAGTTGATGCAGCGGTATTGGCCCTTGTACAGTTGTACTCTCTGGGTTACCATCGCGCCACGCTGCGGCCATGCACCTGCAGACTGGTCGCAGATAGCGAGACTCGCACGAGGCGTGACTGGCCAGTTGGCAGACAGTGACAGACCTGACAGGACCAGATTAGATGAGCAAATTCCCTCCCAACGAACCCAGAAGCAGCATCTTCAACTACCTCTCCTAATTAATATCCAGCCCTACTGTGTCTGAATCCTAATATCCTGAGCCCTTACTTCTACCCTTCCAGACACTCATCGGGAAATACATATCCCGCTGCTCCTTCGTGCCTGCGTCGCAACCATGGGCAGCTTTACGTTCAAGTGGTAAGTGCGAGCTCGAAGCTCTCTTCGATCTCGTCATTATGCTCGTTCCTCTTGTTCCGGCACCAGGGTCTCCCCGCTTCGCTCATGGCGCATCGCAGCCTGCAGGGCCATGACGTGGACAAAAGACGCAATTCTCGGGACACTACCTATGTGCGAGTAAATCGTCTATCGCAAGTTCTTGACTCGCCTCGGCCCTTGTTGTCTTTGCTGTCATAGCTGTCTTTGCATTCGTTGTAGCTTTACTGACCGTATTTCTGCATTCGCATTCGCAGGGCGGATCCCACCAATGATCCATCCGATGTTCTCGTCACCGGCTCCTTCGATGGGTGGACCAAATCTGTGACTCTGGACAAGGATGATGGCATCTTTCAGAAGACGGTGCAGTTTGCGAAAAAGGACGTCGCGAACAAGATATATTACAAGGTGAGTGGATTTGGTTGATTTGCTTGCTTTTGTTATAATTGCCCTCTCTCTGTTCTCATCTCGTTTCCATGCTCTGGGTGGCTCCGGCGGGTTCGGCTTTCCGAGGCACATCGTACTCTACCACTAGGACGACAGGACGAAAGGACGACTACTCGGTAGGCGACTACAGAGTACCTACCTACCTACCTAGGTATATAATTAGAAAATTACCTAGGACGACTAGAAAGATACCAGCAGCTCTTCCTCGTGTGGTTGCCCAAGCAATGCGACGAAGGTTTATTTCCTCTCAACCCTGGCTTTGATCTCGTTGTCCCAAAAAGTTGCGCTTGCAAATGAATTGGATCCCTCGCAGCCTTGCCGGGGTTCGACGACCGGATGGAAATAGGCAATGAATTTGGTCTGCGAATTCCCCCATTCTCATCATTGCTCGCTGCCTGTCCGGCGCTAGTCCTTTGATTGCTTGGTCGACTTGGCGAGCTAGACGACGTGATTGTCGGTGTCTCGTCATTCGGACTGGACGAAGGCATACTTGAGTCCGTCTTTTGGCATTTCTGTCTTCCTATCCTCCTGTCCTTTTGGTCGCTTCTACCAAGGGACATACCGAAGTGACCAAACACACCGCCCTACCTATTCCACAACAAGTAGCGGCGCTGGGGAGTTGCCGCCAGACCAAACAGGGACACAGTGCCTGCGCCAGACACAAGTGTAGGACGCCACGAACCGGCGTCGGACTTGGCGTCTAATAACTGATTTTAAACTGGTCGAAGTGGTTGAACTTGGTCAGTCGTCTTGCGGAACCGGCGGGGGCTGCCAATCGCAGGCTCGGCGCTCGTCTTGTATCACTCGGACAGTCGGACTTCTCGATATTGGTTCGGGAACGATGACAGCCATGAGCCAACAACTATTCTTGCGATTGCTCATTGCTAGTCGCTGTCGCCTGAGCCGGGCGCACACAAACCCGTCTCTACACGCGCAAATACACTCACACAAACAAACGCACGCACAGCAGTGGGCCCATAAAAACGACGCACTGGCCAGTCCCGTGCCCCAACCCCAGCCCCTGGCACCAACCTCCCCGCTTTGCATTTCCATATCTCACGCGTCAACGCCCGTCTTATGCGCTCCTCCTGTCCGCTCATGCACACTTTTCAGAACCCATTGGCGCGCATTTGACTCCTTCCGAGTCCTTCGTCTCGGTCCAGAACTCGCAGCTAACTGCTTCTCCCCTGTATCTCTCTGTATCGATATTTAGTTTGTCGTCGATCACACCTGGGTCATCAACGAAGCCTACCCGCACGAAGCCGATTACCAAGGCAACATCAACAACTTCTTCACAGCTGACGACCTAGTCACCTCACCCCCTGCGCCTGCCTCAGATCTCGCTAAGGACCCATTCATAAACACAGTCACCCCCGAATCTACCACCGTCGCAGAAATGGCCAAGAAAAACAACAACAACAAGAAGAACAAAATGGCTGCTAAAGAAGCCGACGCTCCCGCTCCTGCGACCGCTCCCGCAGTCGCCGATTCCACCCCAGATCTTGGCGATGCCAGCCAAGGCATGGCAACTCCCTCCGACGTCCCCGGTGGTTTCCCTGCGACTCCTCTCAACGAAACCCCCAACCTCGAAAACGAGACGGTCAGCGTCAAGCCCTTGCCGGCCTCTGCTGGCATCGGAAACCCCATTCAGCTCGCTCCCGGTGAAAAGATTCCCGATTCCATCACTGCTCAGAACACCAATGAGCACGTGAAGCTGGATAAGGCTTCCTACGAGAAGAGTGACGCACTCCCTTCTGCTCTGCCCCTGACCGCTGAGGTCCCCTCTGTATCTGGCACAATGATTCCTGAATCAAGCTTGCCAATGGGCGGCGACTTTTTTGAAGCAGCCAACGTCGCCATCAGCTCTGTTGGCGCTGACTCAACCACTGCTACCCTCGCGGGCCAGGTGCCCTTGGAATCCAAGAAGGACGTCGCCATCAGCTCCGTTGGCCCTGACTCAACCACTGCCACTCTCGCAGGCCAGGTGCCCCTGGAATCCAAGCAGACCACAGTCCCTGATGTTGTAAAGGAGAGTCAGGAGAAGGCTGGCGTCTCTCCCGAGGCGTCTGCTGTGCCCGCCGAGGTCAAAGACAAGGCCAAGGTGGAAGAGGAAATCAAGAATGTTGTTCCTGAGGTTCCTGCCGCCTCTGTCGGCACCGCCAGCGGCGAAGCTGAGAAGAAAGAAAGCAAGGAAAGCACCGGCGCTGCTACTATTGCAGCTGCCGCCGCCATTGGCAGTGCCGCAGTGGCTGCTACTGTGGCCACCGCTGCCAAGCTCTCCGACAATGCTACCTCGGCCGCCCAGACCGCCAAGACGACCGCGGCTGAAACCGTCAACAACAACCTCCCCGACTCCATCAAAGACAGCCTACCTGTCGCTGCCCAGAACGCCCTCGCCTCTGAGAAGAAGGAGAGCTCCGTTGACGACATTTCTTCCAAGGTCCCCGAGGAAGTGAAGGAGTCCATCGCCGCCGCCGGTGAGAGCCCAGAGGCTGCTGTGAGCACCTCCGCCGTTCAAGACAAGGAGGCTGTTGAGGCCGAGCTCCTGAAGGAGGTTAAGGAGGCACCCGCCGTTACTGAAGTCTCCAAGTCCGACGCCGCTGAGAAGAAGGAGAGCTCCGTCGCTGCCGAGGTTCCGGAGGAGGTCAAGGAGTCTATTGCCGTCGCTGGTGCGAGCCCAGAGGCTGCCGCCAGCACGTCTGCCGTTCAGGAGAAGGAGGCTGTTGAGGCTGAGCTTCTGAAGGAGGTCAAAGAGACGCCTGCTGTATCTGATGTTGTCGATGAGAAGAAGGAGAGCTCCGTCGCTGCCGAGGTTCCTGAGGAGGTCAAGGAGTCCATCGCCGCCTCTGGTCAGAGCCCGGAGGCTGCCGCCAGCGCTTCTGCCGTTCAGGAGAAGGAGACTGTTGAGGCTGAGCTTCTGAAGGAGGTCAAGGAGGTACCTGCTGTTGCGGGTGTCACCGAGGCCAGCCCGGCCGCTGAGACCAAGGCTGTCGAGACTGCTGAGCCTGTTGAGGAGAAGCCCGCCGAGAAGGCTGTCGAGGCCACGCCTGCAGCCATTGAGCCTGTCGCCGAGAAGACTGTTGAGCCTACTCCTGTCGTCGCTGAGCCCGTCGCCGAGAAGACTGTTGAGCCTACTCCTGTTGTCGTCGAGCCCGTCGCCGAGAAGGCTATCGAGCCTACTCCTGTTGTCGTCGAGCCCGTCGCCGAGAAGGCTGCCGACACCACGCCTGTCGTCGCTGAGCCCGCCGCCGTTGAGCCCGCCGCTGTTGAGCCCGTCGCTGTTGAGCCCGTCGCTGTTGAGCCCGCCGTCGCCGACACACCCAGCACTGATGCCCCTGTCGCGACGACGACCACGGCAGCTGCTGACGAGCACGTCCCCGAGACAAGCACCACAGAGCCCCAAACAGCTGATGGCGCCACCGAACACACGCCTGTCGACAGCACAAGCGAGAAGAAGAAGAACCGCCTGAGCATCATGTTTGATAAGCTCAAGGCCAAGTTGAAGTAAACATTTTCTCTCCCACTTTCTCAAACCAGTCTATTCATGATGAAGCTTTTTTTTCGCGCGCGGGAGGACTAATGTGTTTCTTTTGGTGTAGTCTGCAGTAATGATTGATGGCTTTGTTTGGACTTGCCCTTTGTCTACTTTGTTATTACGTCAAATGATTCCCCTTTTTTTCTTTTTCAGGAAAAAATATATACAAAACAAGTCTTCTTGTTGTCGCCAACATGTCGACCGAACGAATGCGAATGCGATACAGAAAGAAGACAAGAAAAGATGTGTTGAAAAAAGAGGAAAGGCGAGGTTGTTGAAGAGTTGGTTTCAAGGATGGAGAGCTCAGAGAAGTGTTTTGATTTGTGTGTAGGGGTAATCTTTCTTTCCACGAGGATTGGAAGACTTGGGAGGGCTGCGAGATGCAATCTCAGTGTCGGCTGCATGTTGGACATTACATAGGAGATGCAGCTTGGCAGGGGGAGATGAGATGATGAGGGAAAGGTAACGGGTTGATACAAGAACTTTATAATAACTTGTTTGTATGCATGATTGATTGATGGAATAAGTGCGTTGGTATGAAATCCTACTTTTTTGGCCCCCTATGCCGATACTGCCGTATTATGTATAACGGGAGGTAAGAATAGCAATGGATTATGGGGTGAGCACAGTATCGTGCGTGAGAACTTGTTTGCGCACGTACAACATGGCTGCCACGTCTATCTCATTGTACAACACGAGACGTGGTTGCATTCCATTGGCAAGATGATGTTTTATCCCCTCTCACGGACGTAATTTGAGCTCTCCAGTATCCATTGTCGTACTCCCATTCTGTAGATGATGTAAACGCACAATATGGCGTGGGTAGACTGTTTGACTTGACTCGGTGCGTGTAGCATTGCCGTCTCGTAGCAGCTCTTTGCGACTGTCTATGTACATACATACCTAACATAGGCCACGTTTCTAAGCTCCTTATTATTAGCCTCCTTGCGTGGTGTCTCGGGACGGACCGAGAGGAAAGCGCGGTTGTTGCTGCGTACGGTCTCCCGACGAGGCAAACAGAATTGTTGCACAAAAAGAATGACGTACCTAGTGTATCTTTTTCATCTGGCGTTGCAAGACCAACCCTAAAAGCAATACAATCTGGTTCTTGGTTCTGAATGGGCAGGCTGTCTTACCACCCTCCTGTGAAGGGCTTATTTGGGGGCAGAGGACGAGAAAGCGGTACAAGAGTTTTAGTCACTTGAAGTATCAAAAAGCGATGTCCATATTTTTCTATTCAAGTTTTTCTTCTCGCTTCATTCCCGTTCCTACTCATACATATGTATGATGTCAAAGCATTCCGTTACGGGAGGGAAGACGCAGACAACACCCCATTCGCTCATCGTATCTTATAGACTTATTCTAACAACGCATCCGAGATAATCCCACGGAGATAATAAAGGTGAACAACAAGACAAAACGGAGAAGAACTCGAAGACATGTACAGATATTGAATCGCCGAAAGAATAAAAGAAAGAAAAAAACCCCCCAGAAGATGAAAAACAATGCCGCCTCTCCTCATCTTGACCCTCACACCGTCGTCATAAATTTGCCTCCCTCCTGCTTAAACAACCAATCACTATTCGCATCCATCAAAAAATTCGTAATATTAAACTCATTCGCATGCCCATTCCCATCCGGCGCCTCCTGCACAATCGTCTGCGCCAATCCCCCTCCTCCCGCTCCCGTTCCCGCTCCCGCCCCTGGATTCTCCCCCCCAGAACCAGACGGCAAGCGCGGAACATTGAAAAAATCAAACACATCCAAATACTCAAGCTCATTCAGCGCAGGCGTCCTAGTCCTAGTACACGGCTGAGACGACGACGACGACGACGACGAGGACGAGGACGAGGACGAGGAGCTCACACCCGATACCCCCCCACCCGCCGCCGCCGACGACGACAACAAGACCACACCACCACTATTCCTCGGGGGCTGTCTCGAAATCAAGACATCCAAATCAAACGCCGTGCGGCGCATATCCGCCAAAATCCTAACAGAGCTCGGCGTGACGCCATCGCCCTTTTGTACACTATCGCGGTGCTCGTCGAGAACACGTTGCAGGACACCCGAGTAGCGCGTCGCAACGGGCCAGTAGTGGCCCATTTCGCGGAGAGTGTCGACGAAGAAGTTGATTTGGGGGGGTAGTTTGTGTAAGTGTTGGACGGTGGAGCTGTGGACGAGGAGGAGGCGGGCGGAGACCCAGATTGTCCATGCGAAGGGGGGGCCGAGTTTGGTGAGGAGTTTGTTTTGGAGGACGAATTCGGAGAGGGTGATTATTTTTTGGACGGCGTTGTTGCAGCGCTGGGAGGCGCTGTAGGAGGGGGTGAAGATGGGGGAGCGGGTGGTTGGGTAGGCGGCTGAGGAGTGGAGGCGGATGACGGCGGTGTGGAAGGTGGCGTGGAGCATGATGAGGATGCAGTTGGGGGTTCTGTTGGTGGTGGTGATGGTGGTGGTGGTGGTGTTGTTGGTGTTGTTGGTGTTGTTGGTGTTGTTGGTGTTGTTACTGTTTCTTCTGTTGCTGGTCGTGTCGCTGGTGTTGTTACTGTTTCTTCTGTTGCTGGTCGTGTCGCTGGTGTTGCTGGAGGTGCAGGTGCTATGCTGGAAGAGTTTCGCCATGTCGCCGAGTTCGACGGGGAGGCCGTATCGCCAAGTCGTGAGCTGGTCATCTAGTTCTCTATAGTGGCGCTGCCATTGCTCGACGTCGTCGGGGGCGCTGATGTCGACGGGCTGCTTGAGGAATGTATGGATTTTCGACAAGATGCCCAGGATTTCAATATAGTACGCCAGAGGGCCGAGATTAACGGGCTGGCATATTTCAGGCACAGGGAGCACGCCGTGGTGTACGCGAGCCTTGAACCACTTCGTGTCCACGCGTTGGTTCTGCATCCATAGATCGTCACGACATGGCAGTGTCCGGTCGATTTCGTTGTCTGCCAGGGCGAATTCAAAGGCAGTCGCAATCGTTGCGTATCGGTCCAGTATATAGGTCATCCAGAACAAGCGTCTTCGGGACTCCTCCTCGATAAAGTCCTTTGGCTCGGGCAAGATCACGGCTCTCAGTGTATAGATGGATGTGTAGTTGGGACACACTGAAAATGAGTTGGTCTCTACCGCTAAGCCTAATTGTACAACAGAGCGCGTGATGAGCGCCAGAATATTCCAGCCTGGTGGCCCGTTGCTACTCCCAACTACATCGAGAGCCAAGATGACCAGGGCTTGTAGAGACTTGACCGAGGTATTCTCCATGCCATAGAGCAGCACACGAGCTTTGCACGCTTGGTGATAGTGCTGGCGGCGGTCCTCTGTGAGTCTTGCATCAGATGAGTAGCGCATCGTCGTGGCGACAATGGCATGCAACAAGATTCGATCCGTCTCTTGTAGGGTTGACGGTCCGAAGAGTGAATCGAGCGTCGTCTTTCGATGCAGGATAGGACACCACGTGTTGATGTGCTTAAAGTACAAGTCGACCAGGGAGTACAAGAGGTCGTAAGGAGGCAAGTCCTGGTCTGAGGGTGCTGAGACGATAGGCGACTGCAAGGTTGTCTGACTATGGGAATAGTAATTCTGCGTCCCAGCATCCGTCGGTTGCAAGGACTGCAGTCGAGATGTCGGCGCCATGGACCCCCCCATGGACGAAGTATGCTGCGGTGCAATGAGCTCGATGCTTGGAGGCGTTGGCGTGAAGCTGGACGGCTTCGTCTGCGTCATGAAGACGCCGCTGTCGGCCTGAGACTGCGACTGCGACTGCGACTGCGACTGCGACTGCGACGTGTGGTTGGTCTCGGATGTGGTGCAGTACAAGTGTGTCTTGCTGTTCCGAATGCCTTCCAAAGCGTTTGGTCGAGGAGTGGCAGCGAGCGCCGTCTGAATCATCTCGGCATGGCACTGCAAAGTAGCTTCCAGTCTGTCCATGCGCTCCTGAAGTTCTTTGCCGAAACCAGCCCTCAATCCTGGCCGCCTTCTTTCCTTGTACTCACACACGGCGCCATTCCTAGCGCACCAACCACATGATGGCTGCTCGCGATCGCATCTCACCTGTTGCGCCAGATGCGTCAGGCTTCATGAAAGCAAAAGTAAAGTACAGGAAGTGAGTACAGTGACAAGTAAAACGTCGACTTACCTTTCTCTGTTTGCACAATTCGCATCTGTGACAATGTCAGCGCTCGACCAGACCCAAGTTTGTTAACTATAATTTATAAACGACAAAGTGGACGCCTAAACGATTCAGGGGAGACAGTAACAGTGCCTCTATGCTGGATTCCTCTCCAGATGGCAGAGTCCATGTGTTACTCAGGTCTGGAGTTTCATCCCCTTGTAGTGGATAGTGAGTCAACATTAGGTAGATGAGAAGCGTGGAGATAAAGTCTCAGATTCTTCTTCCCGGCCCCCTCATTCTTCGGCCCCAGTTACATATGCAGGCCCGGGCTTTTCTAGACCTCAACGTTGGTGATGCAGCAATACTGTACAACGTGGAGGAGATGCGTCAAGATCAAGGAGGGGGGAGGGGGGGAACACGAAACACGACAGGTACGTACGAAACCGATGTTGGACGCTTACGCTTGCCACTGAAAGTAGTACCGTCATTATCCTGCTCATCCTCGCTATGAGACCGGCTATCAGGCTCGGTATGCTGGCGAACAAAGGCCGAAGCGGAGAGTGACGGCGGTGGGCCTTTATTAATCGCAGCCTCATGCCGCATCGTCGCAAACAAAACAAGCGCCAACTCTCAGTCTCGGCAAGCTAATCAAGTGAAGCTTGTGCGGTGCGGGTCCAGACGAATGAACTTCAAAGCAACCTTTGATCGACAACACCACGCTGCTTATCAGTGATCACGTTTCCCCGTTGCAGCTCAGATGCGGGCAGCGGGATGGGATATCGAGGAGAAAAGCACACTACTGTCCGCCTGGCCGTCCTCAGTCCTGTGATGCTGCCGACCACGACAATTGCTATGAGGGTATGTATGTAATACCGTGCTTTCTGAGTCTGATAAATGTCTCAAGTGCTCAACGTATCCCCACCTTGCCTGTGATTGAAATTCGGTTCGGTCCGGTACAAACTGCGATTTCGCCGCGGCTATTGCGACTGCCGACAGATCAGATTACGAGGCTCGGGAATGAGGCAGCTCACGATATCGGATCGACGGATAACCATCCACAGTGGCCAATCAACCCAACCGCGTGTTGTGATTGGCGCAGAAAAAAAAAAAGGATGTCAAGTCAATTGCCTGATGGTACCAACTCGATTGGATTAACTCGACGAGAAGCTGAAGTGATGGCCAAAAGCGTGAGGCCCTGACCGGCTGGGCTAGGAACGGAAAACGATGGAAGATGAGGGGAAGTTCTTTTGCGTTTGGGTCCAGCTGGGATGCGCGTGCGGCGTGCCTCGGGTCGTCTTCAATTTCTTCAATTCCAATTGAGGAGCTCTCAGCTGATACATACATTGTACATACTCCGTACATGATGCATATGCCCTGCATAGACGGCTGCATAACGTTACAGATGCATACGGAGTACAATTGTCAATTGCAACAACAATGAGGAAGGAGTACTCCGTACGCAAAAATGCATGTATGTATGTAGGTACATACATATGTATGTAACTGCATGTGCCAAACTCCCAAATGCATGGCGTCCCACTTTACGGACTTGAAGGAGCACAACGACACGATACGATAATGCATGCCAGCGGGGGGTCTCGTGATGTCTTTTGTGATTAATACCGGAAGTATGTACGGAGTACTCCCTACCATTTTATACCTTGCTTGCCCTACTTTTTCTGAACCTAGGCTAATTAGTAATGGTAGTGTGTACTCCGTAAGTCGGTCAAGTGCTCACTCAACCTTGTCCACGAATCTGAACGACTTCCAACAAACACTCAAGAGTCAAGAGTCGACATTGACAATGCTTGCGGGTGGCAAGTTGCCGTGGCTGCTGCTGACCCGTAGCGATTCGCGGGAAACCCGGGCCCCGGCCATTTCACATACAAACCTTGTAGGTACATACATATCATTGACATGTTGTATCATGTCGGGACTCGTCACTCGGTACATACATACCTATGGCTTTGACGTGGAGAAATCGTAAATGCCATGTCCCATGGGCCATGCGGCTGCCGGCATCAAACACAGTGGAGCGATGGAAGCGGTCTGACGAGATATCGCAGCTTCGGATCATCTTGGCCCGAATTAAGCTCTTGAGTCTTGGCCCTTGGGTCCTTGACTCCCACGGGCCACGGCCTAACCTCTGCAAACTCGGCCTGGATAGCCTCGGTGTTGCCTCACCCGTGCAGAATAGATCAGCATCTCTTTCATGGTCTCGTACATTGCTCTAATTGCGTATCGCGTTGAATACGTCTGCAGTTCCATCATCCATGCATTGTGTGCAGCTGCCGACGCCGGACGGGGACTCTAGGTACTGGAGAATTCTGAATGGATGAGGGAGCTGTTTTGTCTTCATAAGGCCACGCTCTCCTCCTTTTATTTAGTAGTAGGCGCACAGAGTTTTTCATTGCAGACCGGAAACGTTCTTGGGATACCTACGTACTTTGACTTGGCTCCGTACTGAACAGTGAAATCGCACTCCTCGGCACGATGGCGTCTGGCGTTCGGGACTTTCCCACTATCAAGGCTGTTCGGTCGTTTGTCGTCGGTGGCGTGGGCTCAGGTACGGCTGCGGGCACGATACATGCTCATCTGTCATCTCTCGAGACTCTCGTGAACTGGACTCTTACTGATCAGTGATTTCGGCGTTAGGAGGCGACTATCACAATGTTCAAGGCGGTCACTGGTAGGTTCAGGGTCTAAGTCTCATCCATGGCACGGCTAACGCAGGTCCCTCGTCCAGGTTGATCGACAGCGACATATCAACGCCGTGCTCAAGATGGGAGCAGTATCGCAAATCCCGAACGAGCTGGGGCATCAACGTACTGGGCTCAATCCTCGTGGAGATTGAGGCGTCAGACGGTACAGTCGGTTTAGCAACTGGCTTTGGAGGTAGGGCACTTTTCCTATTGATTGCCATTTTCTCGTTGTGCCTGATCATACCTGTTCCCCCCGATCTACTGTTGATGATTGATCCGAGTTTCTTGTCTATATGGTTTCCTTTTTTTTTCCACATTGCTTTCGTATTACGATTGTGTTGACGGCAATAAGGCCCCTCCGGATGCTGGCTTGTCCACCAGCACTTTGAACGGTTCCTCATCGGCGCAGATCCGCGCAACACAAATCTGCTATTCGAGCAAATGTACCGTGCGTCCATGTTCTACGGTCGTAAAGGCCTCCCCGTGGCCGTCATCTCCGTCATTGACCTCGCACTATGGGACTTGCTAGGCAAACTACGAAACGAGCCAGTCTACCGACTCATCGGCGGCGCGGCAAGAGAACGTATAGATTTCTACTGCACAGGCCCAGAACCAACTGCCGCTCGAGACATGGGCTTTTGGGGAGCCAAGCTTCCGCTGCCGTTTTGTCCCGAGGAAGGCCACGCAGGGCTGCGCAAGAACGTAGCGTTTCTGCGCAAGCACAGAGCGTCCGTGGGACCCGACTTCCCCATCATGGTCGACTGCTACATGAGCCTCACCGTCAGCTATACAGTGCAGCTGGTCGAAGCAACCAAGGACCTCGATATCAACTGGTGGGAGGAGTGTCTGTCTCCCGACGACACGGATGGGTACGAGCAAATCAAGCGCGCTCACCCAACTGTGCAGTTCACGACTGGCGAGCATGAGTACTCCCGCTACGGCTTCCGCAAGCTCATCGAGGGGCGGAACTTGGACATTATTCAGCCAGATGTCATGTGGCTCGGCGGCATGACGGAACTCCTCAAAGTGGCTGCCATGGCTGCGGCGTACGATATCCCCGTTGTGCCGCATGCCAGTGGTCCATATAGCTATCACTTTGTCATGTCTCAGTCAAACACGCCGTTCCAGGAGTATCTGGCCAATTCTCGTGATGGCAAGAGCGTGCTACCTGTGTTTGGAGACTTGTTTACAGATGAGCCCATTCCCACGGCGGGCTTCCTCACGGCACGACATCTCGATAAGCCTGGGTTTGGGTTGACGGTTAACCCAGCGGCACGAGCGAAATTGATTGCCTCGACGAGTCTTTTCAATCCTGCCCCTAGGGCTAATCCGATGCTGCAGGGGGGCGATGTTGAAGGGCAGCCTACTGATCAGTTTGATCTAGGCCATGATGCTTGAGCGATGTAGTCATGAATCATGATTGGATAATGAGATGGTGGCTGCTATTGACAGGCGAGTCCTCAGTCAGGTACTCTTTCTCGTGCATTGGTCTATCGGTGTCTCTAGCGCGAATGGTGTGGCAATTTGACGATGAGACGACATCAAAAGCGCTCACTCTATGCGCAGTTGCATATATACAGTATACATAACATACAGTGCCATGTTTTCATGGAGAATCAGAAACTACTCAGGATGTTCCAAGCGCACTCCTCGCTAAGGAAACAGCGTCATAACCGTCAATCTTTATTCACCATCATCGTGCTGTCAGAATGCGTCGCTCCATGTTCAACGGTCTGATGTTGCAAGGACGTGTGCAGTGCCCTACCTACTTACTCTTATCCGAGTCCATCGCGGACTAAGAGTTGTCTATGCTCACTGCTCAGTACTCACTGCTCACGAGTCACGGATGGCAATTCCTGTGCGCTCGTGTACACGAAGCTGTGTTGATACTCACCCACTAATTACAATCCAGCTTTCTTTCCCAAGTTCCCTAGGTACTAAGGTAGGTATTCTCCAAGAACCGTGCATCATTGACCATCTCGGTCCCTGATGAAGATTTCTTCGTCTGCGCTGCTACCTTCTGGCATCAGCAGCCAAGGTCCATTCTCCAATCTCCCACAAACGAATCAATAGCCTCTTCTATTCTATTCTATGTATGCTTGAGCCAGAAACTCGGCCACCCAAAAAAAAAAACTCAATAGCCTCTTCCCTGATAAATTCTCTTCTACGTAGGTAGTACGCGCACTGAACCTTCACACGTTCCCTCTTGAGCCACAACTCCGCCCACTCTAGCCCGTCAAGCCATTTTCCAAACCTAGACCCCTTACCGTTAACCATCGCCCCAAGTCCTCTCTCTCCATCCATTCTCTCAAGAAACTCCAGCGTAAAAACTCTGTATGTATGTACTCTGTACTGTAAAAAGCATTCGTACGTACGTACATACATACCTCCTACCTCTCCTACATAGGTATACCTCCAGTGGATCCCGCCTTTCAAATCAGGTACATTCCGCCGCTGTGGCCCCGGGCCCCGGGGCCTCAAGTTTCAACTCTCAATGTATGTACTCCGTACTCCGTACCTCTACCGTAATAAAGGCCCATGTCATTCCGTAATAATGAGGCCCTCGCACAGACGGACTGAGCAGTGAGGCGGGAGGCGGGACACAGACGCCGTTGCTCCCAAAACGGTGACCGTTTCGGCAAGACAAGCACAGACTGCTTGTCACCTGTGGTGTTTTTTTTTTCTGTCTCTACTCCGTAATCTGGGTGCGGTGTTTTCTTTTCCTACAGGGTACCTACCTGCACACGTGAAAAAAAAAAAAAGAAACACGGTTTGTCTCGTCTCGTCTCAAGAGTCAAGAGTCAAGAGCCAAGAGGAATTTGTTCCTGTGTCGTTTGTGCGCACGTGGTGCTGGGATTGTGGGATTGGGAATTGGGGATGAACGGGGACGTGCATGGGCGGGAGGAGAGATGTTCCTTATTATCACGGACTTGAGATGGATGCACCGTTTGGAGGGTTACTTCAAACTTGACGGTACTGCGCTGCGTATATACTTGGGTTTACGATTGTGATTTGTGATTGCTTACACTTGAGGGTAATGCTTCGGGTGCGCTGTTTTGATGGATGAGAAGAGGGCAAGAGGCAAACAGAGTTCATTCGTACATACATACCGGACCGACTGTTCTTGGTGGGCGGTGGAAGCCGATTTGCATGGTCGATGATGACGCCTCGGGGCTGCTGATCGATTTTTGACTTCTGCGCGCTACCTACGGAGTATATTCGCGTTGTCTGTCTAGGTACATACTGTTGTGGTTGGTCTGTGATTATTGTGAAGCCACAAGTATGTTTGATCTCAGGACTTGAACTCATTTCGAGTCGAGATACCTATGTAACGTGCGCCTTGTCTCAATCAGCGAGACTCGCAACTCGTCTCGACAAAAAGACAACCCGTGCTTTGTCTTCATCAGAGGAGATTTGTCATTGCCTCGATTACAATGTCGCACTCCTCTGTTGGACATACTTCCACCTACCTACTTATCTACACATACGAATAGATTGGGGTATTAGACAACACCTGAGCCCCGAAATGACGAATATCGTGACAAAAACTGCGCCAAGCCTCGCCGCGCTGGGTTGCATTTGTGCCGTCAAAAGGGTCTTTCGTTGGACAATTTGTTATCATACATACTTACCACATTGTACATTGTATTTACATATACATACTTATTTTTACAACGGGCTTGCCGGCGACTGCTGACCGCCTCAATCCGCCAAGCCCATCCCCAAGCCAGAACCCTTGAAGCCAAGCCAAGGGCTTCGTTCGCAGTTGTGCGCCCCCCGAGGCGCAAATTGATTCTACGGACTCCGGAGTACACAACTCCACTCGACGTGAATAGCAACCGGCGCTTATCTCTATCGAGTTGGAAATCCCCTCTTTCTTCCCGCAGCGTTCTTTCAGGGCAAACGCCAAATTGATTTTGTTCGGGTTCAACACCCCCTTCGCAAAGTACATACTAAGCTGTGCTAGTCCTTAATCTGACGTCACTGGGGCTCATCTGACATCATCGTGCCTCTCGGTATTTACGGAGCGTGTAGATACATATGTACCTACATATGTACTCCGTGGACCGTACGGTCATCGCGATCGCGGGCTGCACCGCATTGCATCGGTCAGCTTGCAATTTCCCGTCATCTTCTGCGCCAAGAGTCCCCGACTCCCTCGGTGTCGCCCCAGCCTGCCACCACCACCATAGAGGACTCGGCTGTGGATGATACAGCCGATGAAACAG
>SRQL01000088.1:0-66918 GCA_018360575.1 Claviceps sp. LM454 group G7 | reverse complement strand
AAAAGAAGTCCAAGGCAACCCGGTTATCAGCAAGGCAAATTGCTGAGCAAATACAAGGAGAAAACCCAGAAGTGTTGATCAATCGCAAAGATGTCAATCATTTGCAGCAAAAACTTCGCCTCAATGCCTATGGCGCCGAGACATCCACTCATGCTTTCGTGGACTTGCTGTCCAAAAGTGAAGACATCTTTCACTTCGCCATCGATAGAAACGATGACACAGGAAAGATTTGGCGAGTTTTCTGGACATACAAGGATTGTGTTCAGCCCTGGAAACAGAACCCTGAGGTCCTTATCATGGACAACACCTACAAGGTTAATCGCTTCAAAATGCCGTTGATGCAGGTGATAGGCGTCTCGGCAGTGGCTACAAACTTCAGCGTTGCCTTCGGACTCGCCGCGCGTGAAGATACGGACGCTTACATGTGGTTTTTGCAGCAACTACGCTTCTCTCAAGAAAGTGCCCAAATTCGCGCTCCCGAGGTCATTGTTACGGACTTTGAAGCTGCCTTGAAGAAATCTCTTCGACATATCTTCCCAAACTGTCAGCAGCAAATATGTACCTGGCATATTTTGAAGAATGTTGTCCTCAACATCAAAAAGAAGTGGATCGGATCTCTTGAAGGATGTGAGATCGTCGAGGGTAAAGGGGCGAAAAAGGGAAAAAAAGGAAAAAAGGCAGAGGAACAACGTCAGCCCAATCATGCAGAGCTAGATGATGAAGTTGAGCCTGGCCAGTGCAAAGAACTTACTGCGGAAGAAGAGGAGGAAGATAGGCGCGCGGGCGAGCTAGCCACACAGGCATTAAATTCAACGCCTCCTAGCTCTATCTCTAATACAGCCGACGGCATTCGCGATGCCTGGCTTGCTGTGATGAGGGCACCGAATGAGACTCAATTTCTGGGTAATTGGAAGAAGCTTTGTGAGACGTTTCCTGAACAGGCAGGCAAGTACCAGGTATATCCAGTGTCATATGGTAGTCTCAAGCTAATTTCTTGCCTAGAGATCATTGACTATCTGGACACGACGTACATCCCGTGGCGAGAGCAATTTGCCGACTTCGCGGTAAAAAAATACCTTAACTTCGGCGTCACCGTGTCCTCTCGTGTAGAGAGTTCGCATCATGCGCTCAAAGCACGCTTGAAGCACCCGTATGTTGACCTCTACGAGCTTCAGACAGCAATTTGGGACATGATTCAAGCCCGCAAATTACAACTTGCCGTGGATTTTGACGTCGGGGTATCTAGTCGTAAGGTGTTTTGGGATGACTACCCCGTAGTTCAGAATCTTGTGCGACGAGTCGGAGCCAAATGTATGGAACTCATCATAAGCCAGGTTGACCTCGCCTCAGATTTCATGAAGCAAAGGGCACGAACGCAGCGTGCAGCAAGCCCATGTACAGGGCGTTTCAAGGCACAATTTGGCCTTCCCTGTTCCCACACAATCGTCGATACAATCGACAATGGGAACATGTTGATGATGGAAGATATCCATCCTCATTGGTGGCTCAAAGCCTCGACGGTATGTTCGATGAGTTTGAGTTTTTGGCAGGTTGCAGCTCATGATCTGACATAGCAAATACCAGAGCGAAGAAGAGGCTCGTCTTGCCGCACATCGCGAGCCCGATCCCGACATTGTCCAAAAAGGAAGGCGTTTAGTATCCAACGACCCTAAGCCTTTACCGAAAGACACGGCTTCATCGGGAAGGATACTAAGTGTTGACGAGAGAGACGGGAACGCAATCGCCGCGCTTCTTCGCGAGAATGCGGCTCATCGAAAAAAGGCGTTGACAGCCACATCTTCGCAAAGGAAAAAAGGAAAACAAAAAGACAGTGGCGTTGATGCCCAACTGAAGAAGCTAGTCGTGGACACCTTTGAGGCTCTTCAATCCTCACACCAGGCTTCTCAAGCAGCCGTTGTAGGGCACCAACCCCCCTTGCAGCATTATGGAATTCCTCCTTCACAGTACCCCTTGCAGCATTATGGAATTCCTCCTTCACAGTATTTCGGAATTCCTGCTCCACAGCAACATGCCCTTCCTGTGGCTCATTGGCCGGTGCAGCCGCACTCGCACTCTGGAATCGCCGCGCATCAACACACTTTTTCGGTGACTCCTTGGCCGGCGCAACAGCCCGGATACCCTGAGACCATCGCCCACTCTGCTCACATTGGAAGGGCACCTCAATTTACAGGAACTTCTGCACCGGCTCCCTTAGCTGACCAGAGCAGGCAGCATACAGCATCAAACTACGTAGCGGGATCGCGTGATCCGGCTATGCAGAGGCCTGAATTGAGTTAAACAGCTCTGACTGTTTGAATCGCTCGTCACAACTACGCAAGAGACGATAAGAGAAAATACGGCCGCCTTGCTCAGCTTGCCTTTGCTATGAGTCAGGGCTTTTGGTGCTTTGCATCTACCTAGACTATGTGATGGGTGTCACAGCAGTTGTATACATAGCGTGTAGTGATTTGTATCATAGCCAAGTGTTCATCAATTTTATCTACTATGTTATTCAATTAAGACACAATGCACCATCATGACGTGAAAGCGGCAAGCACAAGGCAGATCCCGAGGATTTGCGACAGTCCGAAGAATGTATATGCGCATGTCAAGTTGTATGCTGTGCATACGTACTCTTTGAGGAGAAGCTGCGCGCGACGCGGAAAATTGAAAATGCGCGACAGGTAGACTTGTCACTTCACAATCAGAAGAAGTATCTTTAGAGCAAAGGTACAAACAATTTTGTTAGGGAGTTACCTCCACTTCCAAATCGGGTAAAGCGTTGAGGCAGTTGGCAAAATCGTTGAGGCGTATTTCCATACTCGTAAGAACCCGCCACTTGGTGTCGCCAATGCAAGGATCAAAGCCTTATGTTAGCCGCGACCTGCACCACGCGGCGGAGCATCTCGAAAGGGAAAAGGCGCGGACTGTGACCGTTTGGATTCGGTACGTGATGCCGCCTCCAGATGAATGACGATGTCTTTCGGGACAGAAGTCGCAGCGGGAATTCCCGGCGGATGCACTAACCCACCGATGAGTCTCGGCGCATGGGCTTTACTGCTCCTGCGGAAGAGTCTCTAATAGGTAAGGCAGGTACATATGTATAATGTAGGTATTCGAGGCAAGCAAAAGTCAGCGAGATTCGAGATGTATATGTATATGTATACGGAGTATGTGCTTCTGTCCGCTTGACCAAGCTACGGTACTGTGGGTGTGTGTTACTGTACGCGTGTTACTTGTCGTTGTCGCGTGATGATGTCTCGTGGCAAGCATTGCTCGGTCCACCAAAGGGTCTTCCGGTTCTCATTCTTGGGCCTTCCTCTCATTGGTTCCTACTCTTTTGGTCCTTTCCCTTTATTGGCTGTTCCTTTCCATCTACCCATCCTTCTTCCCCAGCCTTGGCACTGGGCAGCACCCGCCAATTCGATGCCAAAGGAAGCCGTTAGAATTTACCTTACGGAGTAGAAAGCGCCGCCTTCCGTCAAATCGTGGCACGAGGCTGTGGCCGGAGTCTCCGTTGTCGCTCGCGGATTGACTCGACTTCCCCTCGTCGCTCGAGCAATGGATGGCCGTGGCGCGTGGTCGCCGGCGGCCGCCTTGTCGATGCCCCGCTCACAGCCGGCATTGACGTCTTGGGTCCTGCATGCATGGCGCCCCCTCCACAAGCCTAGCCTGCATTCGACCCCTCCATTGAAAAGGTGAAGGCGAAATTTAGTCCGCATCGTCGCCGGTTTGATCTTTTCCTACTTCTTCCATATCTTTGCTATATCTTCTCTGCTTCCTCCACGACCTTCTGGTAAATTCATTGCGTCACCTCCTCCCTGTCTACATCCACCAATCTACTTTTGTGCTATTCGACCTGAATCCCAGCTTCTGACACCAGCCGTTCAGTCCATCGAGCCTCGAGTCTCACGATCCTCTACCCAACAACTTTCCTACACAATGGCCAACGACACTGCTGCCGCGGCTCAGCCCGTCAACGGCAATGACGCCAACAAGTCGAGTTTCACTGTCAAGGCGGGGCTGGCGCAGATGCTCAAGGGCGGCGTTATCATGGACGTCGTTTCAGCCGAGCAGGCCCGTATTGCCGAGGAAGCCGGTGCCTGCGCCGTTATGGCTCTTGAGCGAGTTCCCGCCGATATTCGAAAGGACGGCGGCGTCGCCCGCATGTCTGACCCCGGCATGATCAAGGAAATCCAAGCCGCCGTCACCATTCCCGTCATGGCCAAGGCTCGTATCGGCCACTTCGTCGAATGCCAGGTTCTCGAGTCCCTCGGAGTCGACTATATTGACGAGAGTGAAGTCTTGACCCCCGCCGATGACGAGAGCCACGTCGAGAAGAGTGTCTTCAGCGTGCCTTTTGTTTGCGGTTGCCGCAACCTCGGGGAGGCGTTGCGCCGCATTGCTGAGGGCGCAGCCATGATCCGTACCAAGGGCGAAGCTGGCACGGGCGATGTCGTCGAAGCTGTTCGTCACATGAAGACGGTGAATAGCCAGATCGCCGCAGCCAAGGCTGCGCTCGCCGAGGGTGGCATTGTTCGCATTCGTGAGATGGCCCGCAAGCTCGAGGTTGATACCGCGCTTCTCCTGCAGACCGCCGAGCTGGGCCGCCTGCCCGTCGTCAACTTTGCTGCTGGCGGTGTTGCCACGCCCGCCGACGCTGCCCTCATGATGCAGTTGGGCTGCGACGGTGTCTTTGTCGGCAGCGGCATCTTCAAGTCGGGCGACCCTGCCAAGCGCGCCAAGGCCATTGTCCAGGCCACCACTCACTTCCGCGATGCCAAGGTTATTGCCGAGGCCAGCACGGGTCTCGGTGAGGCCATGGTCGGTATCAACTGCGGCAGCATGAAGCCCGAAGAGAAGCTTGCCGGCCGCGGCTGGTAGGGGGAACAGATTGATGGTGTGAGATCAAAACAAAGAATGCACATCGATAGTACATAATACGGAGCAATACCCTGGATGGAAGGAAGCAAACCTAGAATTTTGGGCGATTTGATGGGCAACGGGAAGTGGGCGGTGAAAATAGCGAAGAATGTGACTTCGAAGGATGATAGATCTTTTTGTTCTTTTTTTTGTTTGATATCAACATTTGGATAGGCGTTCTTACGATGTATGCTTTATGTTGTTCAAAACCAGCTAGCTCATGAGCAAGACGAATGTGCATTTCAGCCAGCGACCATGACTGGGGAGCAACGATCAACTATGTATATACATCCGTTGCAATTTGAAGCAATTCTAGTATGTGTGCGAAGCCCAGTTAGTGCCGGGTTCGTCTTGATTACTACCTTGGCCTAATAAGTAAACTCACAAACACGCCTGCTGTTTGAAGCCTCGCCAGTCAAAAGGGGCCGTAATTCTAATGCCTTTATCACAGCAAGGCTGGTTCTAAACCTCGGGCATCAGCGTGCCCTCACTCTGAAATATCCCCCAGCACTTATACCGACTCTCCTGCTCACCCTCAATTCGACGCTGTGACAACGAGAATTTAATCTTCAGCGCTCTCCGAGCACATTGGCCGGGATGGAACAAGCTGTCGCATCATGCATGAAGTGAGCACGCCTTCAGGCTACGCAGCTTGAGGTGTGTTGCTGTCCTTTTACAACAGCGTAAAATAAACAGACAACAAGCGTATGATCATTGATGTATGGATAACAAGTGTGTAATTACTACTCCGTAATATGTACATGAAAGACACTGGGAAGTGCTTTCACAACCTTCTTGACACAACTTGCCAGCATGATGACATGGTACATGCGGTATGGGGTCTGTGTCTTTCAACGGCAAGGCCAAGTAAACGTCCGTCCTTCACCTCGCCCGCTGTATGTTGCAACAGTACGTGCTTGACACGTTTGTGGCCTGGGAGACGACCCGACCCGATGGGGTGATCAATCATGAGGAAGATATCCGCGCCGATGCCCACGTTAATTTTCGACACCCTGCTCCGCGACGACGCCATCCGACAGAATCCCGACCGCCGGATCATCCTGCCACCGTCTTTTTACCGGCAGCGACCGATACATGCGCAGCATATACCAGAATACCATGACCGTGATGCGGCACTTCGAGCCTCCTACGTTCTGGTTCGCCAACCCAAAACTTGCCCGAGTCAGAGACAAGCTCGAGCCAGGTCAGCAATCGAACGATCGACCGGACCTGGTCGGCCGGGTCTTTTATCTGAATGTCAAGGAGTTGAATACTCGCTTTTGGTACTCAATCGTGCAGACGTGGCTGACAGACTTACCAAAAATGAGGACACATGTCTTTGTCGGCCACGTCTACACCGTAGAATACCAAAAGCAAGGATCAAGTCGCTGACCTAGAGACAAATGACCCGGGTAATCAGATCCGGCCGATACATATATCGTTCGGCTGCTCAATACTGACCGGGCTTGGAGTTATCTCTGATTTCGGGCCCGTTGAGATTGGCCGTGAAACCGGTCGTCGCCTGTAAAAGAAAAGACCTACGTGGACGTCGTCTTGATGATGAGTCACCCAATCCAGTCGGGTCGTCTCACTGGCCACAAACGCGTCGATCACGTACTGCTGGAGCCTGGAACAGACGGCAGACGAGCTGAAGAGCGGAGATTCCTCATGGGAATCTCGGCGGCAGGACGCTCCTTCTAACACGTAGAGTATCGCCTTATTAGATTATTAGATTAGAGGCGAAGTCCATCTTGATGAAATGGTACTGGTCACTTGATTTTGATTGATGAACGAATGAATGGATGAATTGATGGTTTGGATAGTAGACCGTAGACGCAGTGTTGATGGGGATGGACGTGTTTTGTTGAACGTGTCTGGACTCTGGAAGACTGGATGGAACTCCTGGAGTGTCCGATGTCGTCGTCGGCTCGTTGTTGGGCAGCTGATCCACTCCAACAAGGGCAAGGGCTCGGCAGTCGGAGCTGTCACGTGTGACGTGCCGCTCTTGATCAATCATGGATTCATGGTGATGATGTCGCGTCATTGTTTTGTCCCAGGCTTTAGGATCAGGGTTTTTGGGAAGCAATATTTCAGTAGAGTAAGCGTCAAGACCTTTGAGTAGGCAAATGCTTTGTGGGGTCATCTCTCTGTTTTATCTACCCTGTCAAACCAACAGTTATACTCGCAACAACAGAAATTGAACAGGTAAGTATGTACCTAGAAGTGGAAACAAGCTGCTTGAGAATTTATGATCAGAACGACTTGAGTGTAATAGAAAAGATTTGTTACCAAGGTCTGCCAGCGAACATGGACTGGTTTTGGGGATGTCCAGATAATGTACATATTGTGTTTCAATGCCAAGAAGCCGTCTTGTGTAAGTATTCACAACATAACTTGGTGTCCCTCTCCTTTCTCCTTTTATCTTGCCCTTCTTCTCACCTTGTAAGTTGCTTCACTTTGCCCCCGTCTTCCATCTTTCTCTTTGCAGTCCACGTCTTTGCCATTTTCATGTTTGTTATCTTCTATACCTATGCAATAGAGGAGAGCAAGACCTGCAGCAATGTAACATCGAGATTCGAGGCACGTTTTTTTTTCCGCTCCCAAAAAAGAGGTCAAGATGCACCTACAAAGGCAGGCAAAAAATGACGGCGCAGCTATACGTAGGAACGAGGTACTGTAAGTCAGAGGTAGAAACGTAGGATGTAAATCCATACGCACCAGCAACTAACTCAAAACGACCAGACAATCTACCACGACCACCTACTTACCATTGTACCATCATCACTGAAACGCCCACATTGCACTTGTTAAGCATAAATTTCACTTCCCCAAAGATGCCAGTACTAAAAACCACAAGGACATCGTCCTCGAAACGCACTACGGAGCAAGCACAGCAAGGAAAAGGGGGAGGCAACAAGTCTGAAAAGTAAAGCAAGTAATTCAAATTTTGACTATCAACATCTTCTCCCGGATGACCGGAAGGCCAGAAGACTAAAATCTCCAACGTCAAGTCGTAACTTCTTTCTTCTTATCGAGACTCAAGGAAATCGGCGAGCGAATCGTGTCATAGTATCAAATAGACAGCAGTGATTTCTTTGAACAAAAAAAAAACGCTAGACGGCCGGATAATGCCGACACGAGATAAATCAGCCCCGACGCCCCAACGTCTCCCTAAGTAGGCAAAGCCTTTCCGAACGGCTGCCGCAAGAAAGCAAGAAAATTGATATAGAGCTCTGCAGAAGTGCCTGTGCCTGAGCTTCGTTTGGGCCTTGGATTTTCATCTTTTTTTTTTCCTTCTGCTTCTCCTTCCAGGCTGTGGATGTTGCTCAATTTTGCCCTCCTACCGCTTCTCTCTGTCCGTTTCGGTAGGTCGAATTTGAGCAAAATAGCAACCCGATTTCTTGGTTGTGTTTCAAAACATTGTTATTTCGTCACATCTTACTGACGGTGCGGTTAGCAAGTGTGCAAACAGCTCAAAAGCGAGTACTCGAAATGGAAACTGTCCGTCTATGCACTCACCTGAGGAGGCACGACAGGTCCAGGGGGCCCGGGAGGACCGGGAGGACCCTGGGGGCCTGGAGCATGACCGCCAAAGTGCTGAGGACCATAAGGACCAGGTCCGTGATTGGGCATGCCCATGTAGTGAGGAGGAGGGGGGGCAGGACGATAGGGGGTACCAACACCAGAGTTGTTCTGTGATCGACCCCAGCTCAATCGGACACGAGAATTGCCAATTGGATATCCTTGCATCTGATTAATGGCCATCTCAGCAGCGTGGCGGTGAACGAACTGCACGAAGCCACATCCCTTGCCAGGAGGAATCTTGACATAGGTGATTTCACCAAAGCCCTGGAAAAACGACCGGAGCTCATCCTCAGTAACGTAGCCAGACAACCCGCCGACAAACACGGTGGTGTTGTTAGGGTCAGTGAATTGGTTCATTTGAGTGGCCGGGTTGTAACCGCCATAGGGAAAACCGCCCTGCATAGCAGCAGCAGCTCCCCACATGGGCTGTTGATGGACGGCACCCATCATGGGACCACCGGCGTGGTGGGCTCCGTGGCCGCCAAATGCTTGATTACCGCTACGATTCGGAACACAGAAGTCAGCAACCTTGCCCTGGGAACTTTGATTTGTTTGAAATTGGACAAGCGCCGCGCCGCGGGGGGTGGGAGGTCCTCGCCATCGCTTACCGATTCTTGGGCGTAGCGGTAGAGATTCTCATAGGTCTGTTGCCGCAGTAAACACCCTGCATCTCGACCAAAGCTCGCTGCTGGTCGTTCTCATCGGAAAATCGCACAAAGCCATAGCCTCGGCTCTGGCCAGACATGGCATCCGTCATGATCTTGGCGGACTTGCAAGACGGGAACCGGGCCTGGAACAGTGACACCAAGACGTATTCGTTGACTTCAGGACCCAGGTCGCCAACGAAGATGCTATACTCAGGGCCACGATCGTCACTGCCGCTCGAGAGTATTCCGTCAGTCTTGGAGCCCATGTGGTGGGTGCTTGGCGGACAATAGAGCAGTATCAGAGGATAGCTCTTCGTGGGGGATCGATGATGGTGACTTACCGTCGGTCAACAAGTCCACCGCCAGAGGCCCAGTTAAGTTTAAACTGACGAGAACTGTTCGGGACCGAAGTTCCATTGAGACCCAATGCCTTGGTGGCAGCTTCGGGGGAGGAGAACTCAACGAAGCAGTAACCGGCATTTCTGTCATAGATTCATGGTTAGCAGGCTGAAAGCCCCCGGATTTGCTCTTTCCTCATGACTCCATGAGCTCCTGCCATGGACCGTACCCAGAAGTTTTGTCACGGATCACCTTGACGTTGACCGTCTCGCCAGAGGCAGAAACGAAGACGCCCTTGATGAAGTTCTCGTCCATCCAAGGCTCGAGCTCGCCCATCCTTGAACACGATGTCAGTGTTATGCCCACTTGCAAACATTTTCAACTATTCTGATATCATCTTACCAAAGAGTCGTCTTTGCCTGGTCGCCGACAACGCCAGACGGGGAGGGCACAACGGCCATGTCAGGCGCAGGGGGAGTTCCGTTAGGGAAAGACATTTTCGTAAAATAAAAATGGACGTAAAAGCTATCAAGAGGTCAGCCGCCTTCACATGAACACGCAACTGTGACAGATGAGAACGAACAAGTTCAGGCGTGTTAGAAGACGCAACTGCGTGGCCGTCAGTGAGTGCATCAGTCCGTTGCCATTTTTTGTTGAACTCACAGATGGCAGACTGAATCAGAAATCGTGCAAGATCTGCAGAAATCAATCGCGGGATCCTATTGTTCTAGTTAGCCAACAAAAGACGGAGACGCCAGCTCAACCGAAACGGCCTGTGGAACAATTACGCTTCATTGGCTCAGCCAGACTTACCAGAAGTTCTCGAGATGAGACGATCTGTCCAATGGATATATATTCGTCGAATCGTAACGGAAACCGAAAACGAGTCGAGAAAGTCGGTATCCAGACCAATACAGAGACTCCTAATGTAGACTTGAAGACAAGAATCTCAAGACGCCGCCACGCTAGGTGAAAACTTTCTCAAGGGAACGCTAGAATAGTCCGCAATACGTCGAATGGTCAAAACAATTGACTCGTGCGTCAAAGGGCAGGGTGCTAATCGTCCGAAAAAGAGATCGTGAACAAACGTAAGTCCTATCGATAATTCCGAGGGATCGTGATAAAACACTGAAAACGCTCTCGAAATCAACAGAAACCTGTGCTAACTGGTCAGCATTGAAGCAGTTGTAATGTCTTGAAGCCGGGAGTGTCCAGATCCTCAATATGGCTTTAGTGCTCGGACGACGGGTGGTTGGTGAGACGTTTTGCCAATTCGTCCTTGACGTTGTGATCAACTGACAAACAATTGAAGCAAGATCAACCTGCATCAATCGCGATAGCAAATGTGCAGATCGTGTTTTGATGATGCTGCGATGTTCCAACTCCAGCGCAAGTTTCCATAAGGATCGAGGCAGGCAAGTATGCTCACGCCACTGCGTGACCAGTTTTTGACCCAGCCAGCCGCATTGACCAAACGGATTGCGGCAGACGTCCCCTCCCATCATCCACGTTGTGCAGAATGATGTGAGATCTCAACGTGCCGAAGCAGCTGGCAAGCAGGCAACTTGTGCTCACTCCCACTTGGTGATTATCAGCGACAGCTGAAGCGGAGCGACAGACATGTCGAGATTGATCCGGACCAAAATTATTTGCAGCAAGTGGAAAGAAGCGAAAGTTTCAAGCACGGACACCGAAACTAAAGGCTCGAGCTGACTGGTGAGCGCGGCGATAAGCTACCGTCGAGCAGTTGGACTTGGCTGGCAGTGTCGAGTTCGTCAAGGTAACGAGTTGTCGAGAATGCGATCGAAGATAGAAGATCGAGCTTGCGTGCGCGGCGGCCACGTCGTCCGGGAGCCAAAAAGCCAATATCATCGGAGTGGCGAGTGCAATGAGGAAATATGGAAAACTACTTACTTTTAGGCGCCGGCAAAAACAACCGAAACTCTGAGCCAATGTCCGAAACACGCGCAAAGGAAGAGAGTAAGTGGAAGAGGTAAATGGGGACGTGAGGTGAGGAAGTGAAAAATCGAGACGCAGCAGGGCGGGCACGAAAGGCGAGCTTTTTTTTCCTTGGACGAAGCCGGCCGGGCTTAGCAAAGAGGCAGCACTGTGTGTGCCGGGTGTGCGTGTGCGTGGGCCCTCGATCCGGATTGGACCTTGTCATCTTGGCCCAGGTACCTGAGACTGGTCAGTGGTACCGATGATGGGTTTTGGATCATGGGCCCATCATGGCCCGGCTTCGATCTTCTGTCGGCTTCTGCCACGAGAAAACGAGAAGACCGACCCGACGGCGGGAAGAGGGCGACGCTCAACGCGTGTTGTGCATTTTTGGGGGAACTATGTAGTATGTACAGTCTACAGGGGGACGCCCGGGTCACCTCTCCAGGCAAAGTACCGAGTGCCCCATGCGTGTACCCATGTATCCAGTACATATGTACATACATATGTACATACTTTGGTCGATGCCAAGTCTTGTGCGAAACGCGCGCTGGAATTCCAAGCTGCTTTTTATTACGGAGTAACATACCTACCTACCTACAGTTCAATCTTGGGTACAGTACCATATATCTCGGGAGTGAACCAGTCAACCAGGAAGTGCGTGTGAATGGACGTCGGATTAGGGGCGAGAAACGCCAAACTGCCGATTGCTACGCTTGTCAGTACTTGCTACTGGGCGCGAGTGATGCAACACAGCCACCAAGGAATCCATCGCAGCGACGACCTCAACGGAATGCTTCCATGCAACTCCGAGCACGAGACTGCGACCCGTCCTGGTCCTGTGCTGCGCCGTGCTGCCGCATCCGTTCGGCGTCAAGGGGATGGATGGCGCATCTTCTGGCTCAGGAGTCAGGCCACACAATGCCACACACAGGCGAGTCGCGACCACTGGAGGAAGGCTGCGTCGCCGACATTCGGGGCGTGAGCCCCAATCTTGGTGGGACGAGACAATCAGATTATCTGATTCAAATTGTACCCCAATCGTACCTCAGTCCTCAATGCGACCGAAGCGATTGTTCCGGCCGAACGAGACCGAATCTCCGTAGGTTAGGTAGGTAAACAGGTTGATTTGCATTACGGAGTATACACGGAGCACAGTACATGTACATGTACATAGGTGGGTACATATACCATACGCCGTACGGTACATCTGTTCTGTGCATAAGCAAGCGAGCCGGCTTTATTATTTTATCCCACGTCCGCTTCCGGTCTTTGACTTTGAACATGCACACAGTTTACGGAGTACGCATACCTTCAACTTTCAAGGCTTCATCATCCCGTCCAGAGTCGTAAAAAATTGTTGGCGGGAACCTGCCATGTAAGACGGCTCACGCTCGCAAAGCTTATTTTATTTTTGCTGTGTGCGAGGCCGCAAGAAAAGGAAAAGAATAAACGGACTTGATGCACCGGCCAGGAGAGCAAGGTGCCAAGGTCACATAATTACATTACATGCCAACTACCTATGTACGAAGTATGTACCTACATGCACTGGCACGAAGTATGTACATGTACCCGAAATGCTGGCCCTTCCCACGGGCCACAGTACGTACAACTTACAAGACGCACCTTCATCCTGCAAGGATCGCAGCAATGTCATTCTTTCTCCTCGCATCTGACTGGTTAGGGTGCGATATTGGCATACCTCATAGCCGAATCCACTTCTCCTAGGCTCTCAGAGGGCGTTTACATGAAGGAATGACGATACGCGATAGACTAGGGCGCGACAATGTCTAGGAATACAATTCGTGTGCGTAGGATATGTAATATTTATGTACTTCAGCATTGCCTGGAAGTTGAAGGAACTCAAAGGCCAAGCTGTTGCCCAGTATAGCCCGCCGCTCTCCGCTTCCGCCGGGCCCTTGGATTCCCAGAAGCGTCTAATAGTAAAGCGATGTTCAGTTCGCGCAACAGAGTCGACAGCCTCCTCCTCTCTTTTGTACGGAGTACCTACAATTGTCAATACCTGCTCCGTACCTAGTCCGTAGATCCTCTGTGCCGTACGCCCGTACCTGACAAGGGCGCCTGCAAAGGCCGAGAAGGATCCCATGTCCCGACTCCCGGCGCTTCTCCCATCGGATCTTATCGCTGGATCTGCCGCCAGAAACTAGACCGAGAAGTGGCCCAGACTCCAGTATGTACATACAGGGGATTGGAGAGTGAGTTTGCAATCTGCATCCTACATAGTGCCTTTGGCTATCTCATGGGTTGGTCAACTTGGTTTGTAACTTTGTTCAGATCACCGCTGGCGCGTACAATTGTCTTCCCGCTTTACAAAGTACATATGTAGGTATCTTCGCGTCTCGCCCGCCACTTGCCCTTGCATGACGCTCCACCAACACCTGCATGGCTTCTGGTTTATGTACAGTGTGGTCACTGGTACGTACACACAGTATACCTCTCTGTACTCCGTACGGAGGAACTCCATTGGTGAGGAATTGGTCTACGGTAAGTTTTAAATGACAAGTGTACTCCGTACAGAGTACAACGTTGAATAAAGCTCGTTGATGAAAACATTGTAGCGACTCGCGAGTCGTCCACCCTATAACAAATGAAGAAGTCTGATGCCGCCCCTGCGAGTCTGGGATTCTCCTGCACATACGGAGTATGTATTCATGTTTAAGAAGTACATATGGTACATATGCCGTGTTTCAGTGTTCATCGGAGGGTCTCAGGGTAACACGCTGGTTTCGACGCAGGTACCTATTCCAGGACGTTCTCTGATGCATTCGCAGAGGAGAGAAGCAGCAGTCAAAGGTACAGCCAATTGTAATTGCATGTGTTCAGACCCTGCGTGGGATTAAATGAGACGACAAAGCCATTGATTGACATGAGGAGACGTTGATGATCATTGATGGGCAGGTATTTGTAGTGATCGTCCGACGTCAATACAAGTGGAGGACTTCTGAGAATTCCTGATCGCCGCTGTGATTTTTGTGTCCAAAGTTCGAAACTCCCTACGGAGTCTGCTTAGTCATGATATGTGGCGGCAACTTTCGCCCGCACCCAACTACCTAACCTTACTGGCCGTTGGCGCCGCAGCCGCAGGCACGTCAATGCCCCGTGAGACATCGTCGTCAGTCAAGGTTGCCTATCGTACCTAAATTATATTGCAAGTAGCTAGGTCTTGTCCGGTTTCTGTATCTGCACTTGATTCGCAACGCCATCTTTGTTCGTCGCCAATTCAGTCCATGAACTCTCGGAACCTTTCAACAGCTCTGCCGCGCCTTCGCCATGTCAGCGCCTCCATCAACTGAGCAGCGTGAGCTGCAACTGGTGGAGAGCGTAGAGTTCAAGATACTGGGAGTGGCCAACAAGGAGGACAAGCTCCACCAACTGCTCCAACGGTACTTGGCGCCGCTCATACTCAAGGCAGCGAGTGAATACGCTTCGGTCAGAGCAAGAGTAAGGATTTTAGCTCAGTATCGTGCTCTAGATGCGTGAAGAGTGGAGGTTGACTGGCAGACAGATCATCCAGATTCTTGCTCGGCTGAAAACTTTCATACAACCTCCAGAGTACGTCTTTTTGTGGAGAATATCCTCAAGGTTTCCTTATTTTCTTGAGGTTTTTTTTTTCTTCCGACTTCAGTCCAAAAACAGGAATCATCCAGCCAGCTGCTGACCTTGATATAAACCTCAAAGGATTGTACTACCCGTCAAGGCCCTCCTACAACAATACAAATCCAATGACTCGCTTATTATCAAGCAATTAGATTTGTCTTTTGTCATGCATAGCCTGGACAGGTTAGACATAGATGACAAAAGAGATCTTATTTCGATTGCTTTGGCGGGCTTTGCCAAGGATGAGGGTCAGCCGAGAGCTGCACTCATGTTTCACATCATCCTGAGACTTCTGCTTGACGTCCGTATTCCTCCTCGGGGAAGTACTGAGGATGAAGCCTTTAGGTCCTCTCTTGGCCTGACAGACGACGCTGATGCTCAGTATCTGGCCAGGAACCTTGGCATCTTCCTTCGCCTACGTATGCCGGCGGTAATCTCGCCGCTGGGTCAGGCAAATCCAGCACTATCCTCCACGGAGCTCGCGATGTTTCCCGTCGATTCTCCAGAGATTGACAAAATCTTCAATAGGATCACGGAGCTTAAATTGAAGATCATAACCTTGCTGGCCAGTGGTGCGTTCAAGGACGAAGAACGTTTTCTGCCAGCTCTATATGCTGCTTCCGGTGTCGACAACAGAGTATCATCTACGGCTGAGGAGATCCTCAAACGGAGCACTGTGTCTCTCGAGGACGAGTCGCTCGTCAATCGTCTGTATCTTGCACATTCGCAACTTCCGGCACCTTATCGTGCTCGCATCCTTGCTGTCCTATCGAGATCAACACTTGCAACAACAATGTCAGACAACATAATGGCCGTTGTGAATCTTGACTTTTTGCCACAGAGCTCCATGCAACCAGCAAGTGCCTTAGAGAAAACCAAATTGCACAAATCTCTGTTTCAATTCCTGTCTTGGGTGGCGCAAATAGGTTCTTCAAAGTCCAACTTCACCATTGGAACGCCTCTAATCAAGGCCATGCGGTCCTATATAGAAGGCCAAGGATGGCCAGTCCCGGCGCAGACATCGAAGGACGACGACGCGTTGCGCTCTAGAGCTTACGAGACCATTGGCATGGTAGCGAGGAGTGCCGATATGCCATTTGAGGAACGCTTTGATTTAGGCGCATGGCTTTTTCGCTCCCTGTCAGAGGATAACACAGCTGAGGCTGTAGTCAATATCGACGGTGCACTCTCCAGTCTGACCGCAGCCATTCCCGCTAGTGTTGCTGGAGAGAATGATGAACTGAAGCGTATGCTTTTGTCATACATGGCGTTGTCCGACGAGCCTCCTGCAGTGCGCAGTACGAGGCATGCTGCCGTGAAGTGGGCTAACCAATGTCTGCCCTTTTCAGATGTCGTCGGGCGATGGATCGATATCTTGGCCATCGCAGGGCGGCAGAACGAACGAAATGATGTCATCGAGCAAGGTCACAAAGGCCTTGATCCATGGACATACTACGCGCACATGGACATAACGCCTCAGCTGCCCGATTGGAAGGAAATGACGATGACTCTGTTTGACTCCCACATACACCCAGAGGTGGACCTCCAGCAAGGGGGCCGTAGCCACAACGGAAATCTTCCAGATAGTCCCGTATTTCGGAATTTCCAAGGAACAAGGATTCTGGCCTTTCCAGTGACACTCCGGTACATCAAGCAAATGATGCTTCTCACAGCTCTTGGCAATTTCGAGGTCAAACCGGACTGGATACAAATCCTCGATGCGCAAACCACAACGGACATAGACACGAGAGATAAAGTTCGTGCTTATTTGCGTTCTGTCGATAGTGCATACCTCGTGTACTACCTGAGAACATGTCTCAGCGGTGCGTTCATTAAGGGGTCTCCCATAGTGGAAGAATGCCTTCGCTGCTTTGTTCAGGTCGCTGCATGGACGCCTGGTGGTCCCGTTGGCTATCTAACGGATGTCAGCACCAATTTATTACCGCTGATCAAGTCCAATAACAAGGAGATCCGATCACTTGCTGCCAAGGCGTTCGGTATCCTTGTCGCGCATCCTTCAAACAGCTCCGAATCTGTTGGAAACTGGATCATGACTTTGACGGCTCTGTTTGCTAACGCCGAATCTGCCATTGGTTCGGAAGCGAACGCTGCTGAAGGCGCCTTACTTGCTTTTGGTCATCTCTTGTCCAGATCAGTATACTATGACAGAGCATTCCCTGAACCGACGGAGTACCCTTACAACTTCTTATTGAAAGACGGCGTGCCTGCGTCCCTCAACGAAGCAGCGTTGGAAACCTTTTCACAATTATGGATGGCCAAGTTGGCCATTCCATCTACAGAAGGAGGGGACTTCTCTGTAGACAAAGTTATTAATAAGCTAGCTTCAGATGCCAAAAAGGCGAATGAGAGAGCAATTGGCGCTTTGGGGAGCCTAGCTATGGGCTTGGAGCAAGATACTGTCGCGGACAGTACCGCTACCGATTCTTTCCCTGGTAGCCTTGGTGAAATACTGAAGCATCTCTTTTCACTCCACGAAATCAAACGAGTAGAGGTCCAGTTCACGGTAGGAGATGCCATCACTTCGGCCGTGGCAAGGTGGGATTCGAACAGTGTGAAGCTTAGAATGGACGTTGAAGCCAGAGGCGTCACATTTCGTACCACCGCACGTGCCGATTGGGTGGACCAGGTTATCCAGAAGCTATTACAGGATTGCAAGGCGACCAAGCCTGCGCTCCTGAAAGCCTCTGGAATCTGGCTCTTTTCTATAGTGCAGTTCGGTTCCCACCTCAGCCAAGTGCAGGACCGGCTTCGAGAGGCCCAGGCGGCCTTCATGAGGCTCTTAAGCGCCAGAGACGAGCTTGTACAAGAGACCGCTTCGCGCGGCTTGTCGTTAGTCTATGACCGAGGTGATGCAGGTCTCAAGGCTGCTCTGGTCAAAGATCTTGTGTCAGCGTTCACGGGCAACGCAACGCAGCTTAAAGTAGAACAGGATACCGAATTGTTCGAGCCCGGTGCGCTGCCTACCGGCGAGGGCGGTTCGGTCACGTCCTACAAGGACATTGTCAGTCTCGCCAACGAGGTGGGCGATCAACGTCTCGTCTACAAATTCATGTCTTTGGCTGCCAATGCCGCCACGTGGTCAACCCGTTCCGCGTTTGGCCGCTTCGGTCTCAGCAACATCCTCTCTGAGTCAGAAGTCGATCCTAAGTTGTACCCCAAATTATACAGATACCGGTTCGATCCCAACGGTAACGTCCAGCGCTCAATGGACGATATCTGGAAAGCTTTAGTCAAGGATTCCAACGCAACCATCGAAGCTCACTTTGACGCCATCGTGCAGGACCTTCTCAAAAGTATATTGGGCAAGGAATGGCGCGTCAGAGAGGCTAGCTGTGCTGCCATTTCTGACCTCATACAGGGCAGGCCGTTTCCTCAATATGAGAAGTACTACCGAGATATCTGGACCAATGCTCTCAAGGTACTGGACGATGTCAAGGGCAGCGTGAGAGAGGCGGCACTGAAACTGTGCATGACACTGTCAAATACTCTTGTTCGTCAATTAGAGGAGGGCAATCATGTATCTGCGGCTCAGGCCATGATGAAGGAGGCTCTGCCATTCTTGTTGTCGGATAAGGGCGTGGAAAGTTCTGTTCAGGACGTTCAGCTGTTTGCAACAATCACAGTGATGAAAATTGCCAAACATGGTGGCAAAGTCTTGAAGCCCTTCATTCCCAGCATGATCCCCCAGCTGCTTGGGTTGTTGAGCACCATTGAACCTGAGCAGATCAACTATGCATATCAGCGCGCTGGGGAAGCGCGCCGAGACAAGATCGACAAGCTACGATCGCAAATGGTCAATCAGTCTCCGATTTCCGAGGCTATCGAAAACTGTTTACGCTTCATCGACGCTGATGTCATGGCAGAGTTTGCGCCGAAATTCGAGTCTACCATTAAGACTGCCATTGGCATGCCCACAAAGATAGGATGCAGCAGGGTCATCACAACACTAGCGACCAGTCATAGCAGCGATATTCAGTCGATAGCAGGCAAGCTGCTGCACATTCTGGAGAAGCAGACCATGGACCGGAACGACGAAGTCAGTCAAGCATACGCCAGAGCAGCCGCTTACATGATTCGTGCTGCCCCAGACGCCAGCAAGGTGCGCTTCTGTGAGAAGTTTGTTGATATGTACTTTAAGGCAGAGGACGAAAGCCGTCGGCAAAAGGTTGCGGATGTCATCGTGTCCATGGCCAAGGTCTCGCCAGATCATTTCACTGCCCAGGAGACCATTTTGCTGCCATTTGTATATCTTGGCGCTCACGATATTGATGAGTACACCGAAAAGGTTTTCAAAGAGGTTTGGGATCAGCATGCCGGAAGCAGTCGCACAGTGGCACGCTATGTCCATGAGATTGTCACTTTGGTGGACCGTTGCCTGGAGACGGCGCAGTGGGCAATTCGACACACTGGGGCATTCACCGTAGCCGCCATGGCAGCAGATGTTGCAGCCGCGAGTGAGACTACTGGTTCCATAGATGAATCCAACGCCAAGGCCATCTGGCCCGCCTTTGAAAAAGCCCTAGCCTTGAAGACGTTCGCTGGAAAGGAAAAGCTGCTCCAGTCATATCCCAAGTTTGTGGAACGAGGTGAAGCTATTTGGAAGTCTGACAGTGCCGCTTCCGCTCAAATGAAGAATATTGCCATTCGAGAAGCCAAGCGGAACAATGATGAATACCGACCACACGCATTCGAATGTCTTTGGAAATTTGCGAGAGCCCGTCCGGACCTCGATATGCTGAAAGACATTGCGGACATTACCACTCCATACCTCGACGACTTCAAGGACGAAGACAAGATGGATTTAGACGCCAAGGAGCATCAAAAAGAAGACATATTGTCCAAGACGACAAAAAGTGCTTTCGAGGCCATTGCTCGAGGTTACGCGCGGTCCACAAGCACGGATATCAGAATCGCGCTTCGAGATATCATCACCATGTTAGAGCCCTATCTATCCCATGCGAAATTCGGCTTCATCAAGCGAGAAGTCTGGTATGGGTGCGTGCACGAACTCATGGGCGATGTGATCATGTTTACGAGCGCCATGGACCCGCCTTCATCGCCGTGCGGGGGTTCACAAGTCGTAGCATCGTACGTGAATAGTCTGGATATCGAGCAAGGAGAAACTGGAATCGAGCCTCAGCGGCTTGACAGGATCAAGGCCTTGTCCAAGATTGTGGACGCAAGGAATAAGGGTGTTTTTGGAGCGGCCGAGTTGCCGACTTCGTTGGAGTCTGTGATACAGGGGGCTATGGGGGAGGAGAGATCGCTGGACGTGCAGAAAGCGTGGAGGAGGGTGTTGGAGGAAGTGAAGCAGTCTCGGGGGTAGATGTGTATGTGTATAATAACGATGTGTTAAATTTTAATCAACTGAGAGTGTGACATTAGCTTGAATATACTGTCGAGGATGTGGTGTGGCCGTGGGCCTGGACTCTGGAGACTTTGTTGGAGTCTGCGTTACAAGGAAGCGAGATCGATGAACACGCAGAAGGCGGGTAGAGGGTCATTAAAAGAATTTATAATCCAGTATTCAGGAATTCTTGGGGGAAAGTGATGATTATAAACGAGTTCTTTGAATACTTTCAGGAGATGATACGATGTTTTCTTTCTTGAAGTGCAGGGTAAGGATCGACTGTGTACCTAGGTACCTCCTTACCTACCTACCTCTTAGGTACCTAGGTATGTACCTATGTACTAGCAACCCGCGGTGGGTTGCGAACTTGCGTCATGTGGAGTGCCTGGACTCTGGAGTCCTGGACAAACCCCGCTACAATTCGGACGAATGACTTGACTACGCCGTCATCCTCGACCTACTGTGACCTTCATCTCGTTAATTAGTTGTCGGTTCCATCTTCCAGTCACTGATCAAGTGCTAGCCGCGAGTTGCGACATTTTCATCTACCCGAAAAAGTCGCACACGATCGATGCAGCGTTTGCGTTTGCTGGGAAGACGCTGTGACCGCCTTTCCTGTCTGCATTTTTTTCTTGTGCGCATTTCAGCCGACGACTTTACGACTTGAGCTTCGCAAGCCTTGCTTGCATCATCCCTCGAGCTGTTTTGGGGATTCACGTCTGGTAGATATCGTCCGAGAACATTTACATGCTGGAATCACTGCCTCACGTCGATCAACATCACATAGTGGTACAAAAGCTAGAAACATTTGGCGAAGCTATAAACTTGTAGCTGTTGCTGAATATCCATCTCGCACACTGCACGAATTTTTCACGATAAGCACCTGCAACGAGAAGCCTGCCCCAGTAACCTAGTCAATCTGCACGTCGACCGACGGACGCCACAAGGCGCATCGCATTCATCGACAAGCATCGACGAGCTGAAAACCGTGAACCTACCATCGAGCCAACGACGAGTCGAGTCGTTTTAGAGACCGAAGCCGAACCCGAAACAGGAACAGAGACCGTACCAGAACAGAGGTGGCAACTATGGATGAAGCCATCTCTACATTCGTTGCCATCACTGGAGCGACGCCAGAAGTTGGAAGGGGTTTTATACAAATCACAAATGGAGACTTTGAACGTGCTGTTGGGTTATACTTTGAGAACCCAGAGCTCGCATCTGTCGTCAGCGCAGGAGTCTCTGAATCTGCGTCCACATCTGCCAACCCACCCTCAGCTAGGGCCCACCAGTCGAATTCGGGTCGCCAGGATGCCAGCGGTATCATTCACATAAGCGACGACGACGATGACGTAATGATGCACGACGCCGATGATAAAATTGATATTGATGATGAGAGCGAACGGGCTGCTGTTCAGCACGCTGCCGCGATGGCACAAGAAGTAGAAGATGCGGCCATGGCAAAGAGGTTGCAAGAGGAAATCTACTCGAGCGGCTCGGGAGGCCCAGCAGACCAAGATGGTGTGAGAGCCCCGATTGCGCGCACCACCGAGACCCTGGTAGCCCCCGACCCTAGCTGGGCAGAGACTTCGGATGATTCATCAGAACAAAGACTTCTTGAACATCTGAGAAACAGAAGGCATCCTCCTGGTAAGTTGTCACAATTATAGAAAATAAACCGACGCCAAGTTACCTCAAAAGCTCTTGGTTGGCTAATCTCAAGTCACTCTTGTCAGCTCGCACGGGTGGCCCCTTTGGCCAGCGAATTTGGAGCGATGGAGATAGATCCGAAAGTTCCGCCAATAATTCAGACTCGAGTCGTCACGCTCGACGACTGGAAGATCTATTTCGACCACCCTATGATTTGATGTCCCGGTTATCTTGGGACGAAGCGAGAACGCTTGGAAAAGAGGACAAGAAGTGGATATTGGTTAATCTCCAAGACATGAGCGACTTCAACTGCCAAGCTCTCAATAGGGATATCTGGAAAGACACCGCCGTTCGAGAATTAGTTGCAGAGAACTTCATCTTCTTACAGTACGATAAGGACTACCCAGATGCAGAGGCATACATTACCTTTTACTTCCCCAACCGGACGCACGAGAATCCGGACAACTACCCGCACGTTTCCATTGTCGACCCTCGCACGGGCGAGCAGGTCAAGCTATGGGCGGGCAAACCATTTCCGTCTGCGACGGAATTCCACGCCGAGTTAGCTGAATTCCTAGACCGTTTCAGCCTGGCGCCTAACAGCAAAAACCCGCTTGCCACAGCCACGCCGCGCAAGCCGGCCGTGGTGGATGTAGACAGGATGACGGAAGAGGAAATGCTGGAGATGGCCATGCAAAACAGTCTAGCCGCAGCAGGCGGGGAGAGCAGTCGTACAACGTCAACGCCCAACAATGTTCTGAGTCAAGATGCCCCGGCAGCAAAGTCACAAGGGCAAAGTAGTACCGATATCGATGGCAAGGGCAAAGAGCCAGCGGTATCGTCCGAAAAGAGCGCCTTCTCTCTCATCTCGAGCGGGAAACCCCACACGGAACCTGACAACGACCCAGCGACGACAACGAGGATACAATTTAGACACCCCACCGGACGCGTCATTCGGCGATTCAATCTGCAAGACCCCATACGGCGAATCTACGAATGGCTCAAGGCCGAGCCCCAGGAAGGCAAGGAAGGGGTGCCGTTTGAGCTGAAGAAGATGCCCCAGGGCCAGCAGGACTTGATCGCGAGTCTGGATCAAACCATTGAAGAGTGTGGTCTGAAACAGGGAACGGTCATGATTGAATTCATTGAGGATTAAGTAAGAAAGGCTAGAGTGAGTTTATAAAGGGTCTTTGGTATGGGCACAAGGAGAAGGAAATAGTTTTCAGATAGATATGGGGTTTTTAACACTACATACGGTACTTCAGTCCGTGGCTCGTTTTCCTTTCTAATTGTAGCTTCTTACTTTTCTTTCTTCCATTCAATCATTCCTTATTGTCAGTACTTGCAGTGCTCTATTTCTCATTAATATGGCCCAAGAAGATTCGTTGACCAAACGAGGTCGTATATGGGAGTCCACTATAGCCACTGCTCCGACAGAAAATTATATAGACTTTGGTCCTGGTCCGCCTCCATGAAGCCGTCTGTCGTCGCTATTCCTCCGTCTGATACAGGTGAGTGAGTAGCGCGAGCAGATGATCACCTGGTGCTCCCTCGGAACGGCGTGACTGTTTAGGAATCACACTTGGCGGCTTTGACTCCGCCTTTCACGAGTATATCATGTCTGGGTATGCCTCCTCTCATCCCACTTAACGCCATCCTCGTCAAAAAGAAGTTCATCCAATAAAGAAAAGATAACACGCTTTCACTTGCGCGGGAAAATCAAAATACACATTCGCATCAACTGTACCAGCCCCTTGCCCCTGGTTCTTCTTGGCCAGCTTGTTGACGATGAGGTATCATCGGCTGCGTGATCTGAAAGACGTCAATGATTTCCCGCCAGGTCTCTTCATCCATGGACAGAATAGCCTGGTGCTTGGATGCGCCGTGGCGTGGTTGAGTCTCGTCACCGCTGGGATCTCTTTCGACGGGTGCTATACAATCATATCAAGGGTCATGTTAGCATTTCATTGTACATATGACCACGGTAAAAATGGGGGAGCCCAGCAGCAGCAGCATCACACGCACCAATAGCAGGAAGACCATGCTCATCTAGTTCAATCTCGATTCGCGCATCCCTGATCAGAAAACTGACGTAGAACATGTTCTCGACCGTCTGACCAAACGAGTAAGGATTGACGACGAAGCGCATCAAGTCAATACCTCCTGTGCTTCGAAGGCCGTGTTGGTGCATCAGCCTCGTCTTTTCCGCATCCTCCATGTCATCATCGATCAAGTCCGCCACGGCCCCTTGCGTCTGAGCCTGCATCGTGTGCAGCCGCTGCAGGATATCTGTGCACATGGCAGTGAGATCATTCTCCTTCTTTGCCATTTCATCCACATTGAGCACCTCGGGCCTTGTCTCTTTCAGCTCCTCCGGTCGGAAAGGAGCACTGCGCTTGGCCAACTTGCGTGCTCTCTTTTCAACGGATAGCGGGCCCAGCAGGAATCCCGGCATCGCGGGTCGCCGAATGTTCGGCAGACAGGCAAATCGGCCAAGGTGCGGCCAGTTCATCATGTCTCCATCGTCGCCGACCTCGTCATCGTACTCATCCGCATCGTCTTGTCGACCACTTATTCGGCGCGTGACAGTCCTGCGTTGGCGCTGGGTGCTCGATAAGTCAGGAGCGTCGTCGTCCACGATGCCGGCACCGTGCCGCATATAGGTAATGGCTTTCGAAACAAACTCGTCGACATCGATCCCCTCGGAGTATTTTCCATGGGCAAGCCGCAAGGCCTTTCGGTACGAGAGATCGGTGGTGCTCACGAGCAGTCGTGAATCGATTGCGGCCTCGGTGGTTTGTCTCACTTTTTTGGAAAGCTCGTTGGCCTTCAAGATGGCATCGTGCAAACCGCGGGAGTCATCTTGTAGATACTCTTCTGCGTTCTCGTTGACCTCTTTCAACAGATCCCTCAGGTCTTTCTGTAGTAATCGACGCTCATGGAGAGGTTGATCGGGATCAAACACATCGACATCGCTGTTGTCGTCGTCGTCGTCGGGCGTTTCCGACCTTTGGCGGCTCGTGGACGGCTCGGCAGCGGCAGTGCCTGTTCGTTTCCGCTTTGATCCCGGCCTACTGGGCGCCTCAGAGCTTTGCCTCACGGCTGCGCGATCCCGCGAAGAGGATGGGGTTGAATTTTGTGATGGAGAGGGGGATCCATCCTCCGAGTTGTCGGAACGATTTGGCATGGTACAAGTAATGCGTGGCAGAGAAGGCAATACTTCCCAATTTCCGGGAAATTGAAGCCAGAAAAGATATATTCTGGCAGATCCTCGTCGAGTATGTAATCGAGTCGGCTTTGATGCTCAAGAATGGGACGGTCCGAAGTCGCGTTGGACCACGCGATTTGGTGTGGGGGTTCAAGGTTGGCTAAAAGGTGGGATGGTGGACGCGTCGCCAATCAAGCCAACCGATCTTCACATCCACAACGTGAAAAAAATTCCAAATTCGCCTGCAACGCGCTATCTCCACGAATCGTTCCCAAGATCATCTCTGGGCCAAGGAAGGTATAGCGCGGAGTCCGACAACCCTCATAGTGCCGGTGCCGTTCTCCGGGCGTCAATTTGGGGCATCACGGCCTCGAAAACATGACGTACACTGGAAAGCCAAACGCAGGCGCATCCGTCTCGTTGCGAAAATAACTGTCCCCAAGAATGATCAAAGTTTACGTCATACATACATATTCACCAAGAACGTCGATACGGCGTTACTGGTTGAGGCGCGCCTGCACTGCAGGGACTATGCGTGCCGAAACTGAACGCGGACGACAAGGATCGCCATCTACGAAAGACCACCTCAACGGGGCGGTAAAGGAGGCCATCTCCGAGGCAATGAACGCCCTTCTTTCTAGGAAGTACCGTGGGTTTCGATTGCAGCCTCCGGCATTACGGGTCGCATCATTCAGGTTCCTCGCGTCCCCCCTTGGAGGACCACTTCACTCTGGACGATATTATTAGAGATATGATCAGACACCTCTCTAGCTGGCAAGCTCCCTCGCGAGTCGCAACTTGCAAGGGCTCTGGGCTTCTGGCCCACCTACTCAAGAGCAAGCTGTCGTATCGGATACAATTAGCTAGGTCCGCGTTCGCAGCGCAAAAGTCGTTGTCCTTCAGAAAACTTGGCAAGACGACTGCGCAATATCGACGAACGGGGGCCTGCCGCGCCATCTCTATCCTTAAAAGTCGCTGGGAGAGCGTTCGAAGTACAGTTACCGCGGTCATATCATCAGCTTCCCCAAGAATCTGCCGACTGTGCACCACCACCTGCCCGTGCCGCCAGAGGAGCTTGAGTTGACAGAGTTCCTCATCTTGCGGCCTCGAAACCAGACTTATTAGCCTCATATGATCAACCTAATTCGCGCCCAGTTCAACGTGTGACGGTTATTCGCCAATGGCTCCATCATCTAAGACTCATTCAGGCTTCAGTGATATCACGAACGACGAGGAGCATCATTCACAATTTCGGCGATCAGGCCCTCGAGATGGACTGCATTGACGTCTTCCGTCTGAAGTTCGGCGTTCATATCGCCGTTATCGGGCAATTGGCTGTGAACCTCGTCGTCGATCCTTGATATCGCCATAGCCTGAAAGATTCGCTCTCAGATGACGAAGCCATTGGCGAACAACCGAACGTCGCACGTGGAGCTGAGGCCGCAAGATCAGAATATCGAGCTCCCCTGGCGGCATAGGCAGGCGGTTGCGCTATCTGGACTCATCGCGATCGACCTGTTGAGGTGCTTTCACTAATAGACATGCTGGGCATTGAAAGTTGATGAACCGAGGATCAATCGAGATTCCGGCGTCTTTGTAGGCCTTGATGATCCCGTCCTTTGCCGGCGTGAGTGACCAAATCGCTGATGAGAAGTCCACATTGGCCCGCGTTTAATTGAGTAGTTGAATAGCGCAGCAAAATAGAAACGGGGCTCTTCCTCCCGAAGCACCAGCGTTGAGGTATCGGATTTTCACCGACACCTGTTGAGCAATGGTCGATCCAGTCCCTTTTGAGAGTTAAAATTGAGACTATGTATGTACGTATGTAGTATGAGGTATAATGTAGGTACATATACCTGCCTAACAATCCCCACTCACTCCATGCCATGCCCGCGATCTGCCTACCTCTAGATCTGTGGAGAGGCAAATACATATGTTCAAGGTATGTACATACCTACTCCGTGCAATCAGCTTGAAACGCGTAATCCGATGACCACAGACGCCAGAGCGTATGCATAACACAGCCCGCCAGAGCAGTAGATTTCCTCCCTCGCGGGTCGGCGGTCGCAGACGATCCCAGCCTGGTCTGGCATGTGGAATGCCACCTTGCCAAGTGGCTTGTGCTTGTGAAGTACGTCAACACTGAACAGTGTACACATATTCGCTGGCTGCTTGATGCACCGCCACGGAACCAGCATGCCTACCTACATACACATTGTACCTACCTTTGTACACAATGTAGGTATGTACATACATTGTATGCATGTACTCCGTACTGTATGTATGTACGTACATACATACTCCGCATGTACATATCATCAAGTATCAATAGGTTCGCTGTCCGGGTCCAGGACTCCAGAATCTCCCCTCCACATGTAAGCAAGCAAAGGCTGCAAAAGTCCGCGGTGCCGTACACATAGGTACATACATACCTATTTGTTTCACGCCTTCATCCCCTCTTCTCGTGTGCTACGGTCTACCTAGGTACTGTAGCTTCCGCCTGTGACGTTTCTATTTTGGACCTACTTAATTCCTCTCACTTCCCCTCGTCAACCTCTTGTCAGGAACCACGCCGTTCGTTGCTTTCGAGCCACACGATTGTCTACCTCCCCTTATTAGCCAAACCTTATTCTCCATCGCACGAACGCGACCCTACAAATTTGGGAAACTCCCGACAATTGCACGTGTCGTTCTCGTGACAGCTTGTCATACCGCGCCGTATATAGGCCGACGGCTAATAGAGTCCTCTGACTTCCCTGTGCCGCTCATTCTGACGTATTGATACGTAATCATTCAGAAGTCGGCCGCGATCGACGGCGACAGCTTTCCTATTATCTTTCCATATCATAGCGTTTGGGATCCGTGTTTATTGATCTTGCCAGCCAGCTGCACAGTTCCTACATACAACTGGCAGCGAAGATATACGCCAAACATTTCTGTGTGTAACAACTGACTGAAGTTTGAGCCTGCTTCTATGGTGATTATCAAGCAACATATACATACTTCGAAGACTCAAATATAAAACCCCGCGTCGCAGAGGAAAGCCAGTTCATAGCTTTAACAATCCAACATGGCCGACTCTGTTGCAACACCGCGATACAGCGCCGAGGACTTTGAAACTGCCTCGGTTCGCTCCGCCGCTCCTTCGTACAGTCAGTCAATAAATCCACCAAAGTCTCCTCATATGTAGTAAGTTAAGCCAATGCTGACAATATGGCACAGGTTCCGATGCTCCATCCTATCACACCCTTCCCTACAATCACAGCGAGGCCATCCCGCCATATAGCCCTCCGGCCTCTCGAACAGCCACCCTAGTGGCAAGTACCTCAACCCCGTTATTCGCGCCGGGCCGTCAGAGAGCAACTACCTCTCGGCAACAAACCATTGGTCTGCCTCCTTTGCCACCAGCCCCGACGCAAAGCTCTACATCTATCCAGAGCTTCCGCCTGCCGACCTGGTCTGCCAGCAACGCTCCTGCAGCGCGCCACTACCGCAATGTCGCTGAGCGACGCATCACCTCTGGGCGGTACGCTGCATCTTCGGAGCCCGTGGCCCAGACCTCGAGTGAGAGGATTGCGGATGACCAGCCAGATACTCAGCCTGAGGCGCGGCCTTTGGAGGACCCGTACCTGGTGGGGGAGGTGGCCGCAGCGCAGGCGCGTCGCGATAGGCTGCTTCGGGAGACGGGTGATGACATTCTACTTCGAGAGGATAGGCAATGGGATTGGCTTCTAGGTTCGTATGAGTCCTGCACTGTCTCTCTTGCCCTTTTTTTCCGTCTGATGGTTATGGGAATAGGCGAGTACTACTTGGCTGACTGTCTGCTAGCGCAAATGAGGGGCTGGGAAGAGCGAGAGAGGAGCTGGGCTCGTTTCCGTCGTGACTTTGAGGGTGTCCAGCGGAGGAAGCTTCTTCGCAGAATCGGAGGCCGCTTGCTGCCAACCTAGGAGATATGTAGACCCTAAGTTTCAACTACGGGGGCTGCGTGTTTTGGGTTGCGATTTCACTTCCCATCCTCCAGCTGGCTTGGGGGATCTAGCCATTCTCTACCCTTCTTTCCTTTCTTTACGATCATTGTGAAATTCATGAAGAATTTATGATGCATATAACGGCGCAATTGAATAGATCTGGTTCATTACCCTCTCTTTGGAGTGGAGCTTCAAGGTCTGCTTCACCGATTTGCACTCTGAAGGAAGCAAGGTTCACATCATACCTGTTGATGGTGATTTGTTCAGGACTCATCCTGGCATCAACCTCAACTAAAGTGAGCCCGATTCGTGACACGAGGCAAATGTGCCTGATGGAATGGCAGAGACACTGCCAATGTAGTGCTTATCGAACCGTTGTGACATGATAGCTGTCAAATTAGTTATACAACGTAACACCTCGACAGGAACAGCATAGAGGGACCGCAGTGATCCTCAGATACAAGGGAGAGAAAAACATCCACCTAAGTACTACATGACAAAAGGGTCTACCTTTTGTCTCTACCTCACAAGTGTACTCTATAGACAGTCCCGGAACGCCTTGCCCAATGCAGCTAGTATGACGCATTTACATGCTTCGTTTTGAAAGCAACATGCCCTCGTTCTTGCTATTTGACGCGCTTGATGCTACAGTCAAGCGAACCTTCATTCTTGGTCCGCATGGACGACAATTTGGTGATGCCACGAGAAGAATCCCCGCGTTTCAACCTTTGCTTCGAGAGTTCAGCAGCAAAGCAACGATCAAGCTATTTCTTGTTAGCATCGACGTAGGAACGAATAAGCAGCAAGAAATCCGCGTAAACATACCCGTATAGGCCAAGGACTTCGCCAAAGATGAGAATCAATACCATGCCAACAAAGATTCTCGACTGCTCCATGTAAGCGCGGACGCCCTTGTCACCGACAACGCCGATGCAGTATCCAGCAGCAAGACCCGTCATGCCGACGGCCAGACCGCACGCAAGGTGCATAAAGCCACTAGATATGAGCAAAAAAGGCGAGATTAGAACTCATATCTCACAAGCTGTATGTATTTCTTTTCTTCTTTCTTTTGAAAAGAACATTTCAATTGATCGAGGACAGGATCGAAAGAGGTGGGATCGGAACGAACGAGAAGAGTGCATAGCTCTGCGATGCAGATGGTGGCGCGAGGTCCTGCGCAATAAGGACCGAGATGACTAGCGAGTACACCGCAATGATACCAGACATGACCACGGGAATCAGGCACTACAGAAACCAAAGATTAGCTCTGATCTTTTCTATCATACCCCGTGCAACAGAAAGGGGGGTAAGAAGAAGGTCCATCTCGCACCTTCATAATCAGATCGGGACGAAACGTCCCCACGCCAGCAATGCCAATACCCGACTTTGCGGTGCCGTACGCAGCTCCCACAGCTGCAATCATGAGTAACGACTCGTTAGAACAGGTGCCCTAGTGAATGTGGAATCTGTTACAGCTTCGGATAAGATGCCTTACATCCAAAGACCATGGCCGCGGCGATGCCAGCCTACGCAGAACAAGTCACATTAGCAAGGGCGCTTGGCCGTTTTTCCCCCATCCAACGGAGATGGCAACGGAGATGGCGCGGAGAGAGATTCAATGCCCTTACCATGCCGAAGAAGGGGGCAAACTTGGGGGCGTAGTCTGACTCCATCGTTGTTGAGGAGAGGAGGAATCGAATGGGTTGTCTGAGCGGTGCTGCTTCGGTGGATGGCACGTCGTGATATCACCGATGGTGGCAGGCCTTCGCGGTTTTGGGAATGAGCCAGCTCTGCTTCTCCTTGACTGGCGGCATGTCATAGGGGAGGATGTTGCAGCCTGTAGATATGGAGGTCGTGACTTAGCACGTGACTTGGGACGGCCCTCCTAGAGGTATGTAATAAGCTTTCACCCCACATTGAATAAACAAATGGTAACATGGAGCATATAAAGAGGCAAACACGAAATGTACGCGTCGCCGCACGATTTCTTCAGTTTTGCCTAACAACACCACCACCAACATACAGGTACACACGCTCAACACACAACTATCGCACCTGCAACAATCACCATGGACGACCAAAGCGACCTTAGCGGGTCTTTTGGTATGGAACCAACAGACGACGGTCTTTCTTGGAATATCCACCATCAGCCAGGAGATAATGAGAACCTGGTACTTTGAAGCCGTTGTCTGTCGCTTTGCGAAGGACTGTGCCATCGTGGGCACTGCCCTCATAACCGGGCTGGACGAAAACGATCATGGTGTCGAAGTCGCAGGCGTATAGAACGTTTTGGGAATAGAACCCTTTGCGGTTACGCCATGGTGCTGGATCGATCTTTGTCGTCCGCACGGGAATGTGTGCTCCATCTAGGGCACCCAACGCTCCTTTGAAGTGGCCATAAATGCCATCAATCTGCTCAGGCACGGCGAGATTCGGAAGGTCTTTTGTTTGGTCTCTGAACATGTAGACCAGGGCGAGAGAAACGGCTTTGATGACGCGAGTAAACGTCTTGAAGGAGTGCTGATAAACACGCCTGAGCTCTCTATAGCTCTTCTTATGCCCACAGTAATCCAGGAAGATGATGACCTTCTCTGCCACAGATAGGCGGGAGTCCTCCAGGCCATACGACCCAGACAACGCTGCAATGAGTTCCCGAACATACCAAAAGACCCGCTACCATCTTCGAGAGGTAGCTGATGCAGCAAGCGCCCTGCTACGAAGGAGGAGCTATTCAATTTGAGGCATGCACGGCTACGTAGTACGCAATGTGGTGGAACGGGTCATTGGAATCATAAAGAAGAGATGGCGAATTCTTCGTGATGGTCCAGAGCAGGGCTCGACTTCTGGCGGAAAAAACAAATTACCCACGTCTATTCTCGCAAACTATTGGGGCAGCAATCTCTGGACCACGGGATTGCTGTTGCAGTGTGAAGCCCTGCTCTGGACCATCACGAAGAATTCGCCATCTCTTCTTTGTGATTCCAATGACCCGTTCCACCACATTGCGTAGCCGTGCATGCCTCAAATTGAATAGCTCCTCCTTCGTAGCAGGGCGCTTTGCTGCATCAGCTACCTCTCGAAGATGGTAGCGGGTCTTTCAGTTGAGACATTTTTTTTACCGCGAGATTGTCATTTTTGGTGTCGATACCTTGTGTACTAGGCGGTAGGTATCTACACGAGCTCTACATTGTTACTTGCATAAGTTATAACAGGCCCAATGATAGAAGTCATCATCAATGGACAAAGAGCCGAGTACAGAGTACATTCGCACTTGTTGCAACTTCACCTTTTACCTAAGACTTTTCCGATGATTGAATCCGTGATCGAAGTTACCCAACCTTATGATCATGACAAGCTTGAAGAGGGGAACTGAAGTTTTATTGCATAATTGGCTGATGATAGAAGGCCCAGCAATTACCTGCTCGACAAAGAGCCACATTGCACTTATCACAACGCCAGTTTGACTGAGATCGTGGTCGTCCCTTACTATTTAAATTTCCGGCCGCGGTCGAGTTTTTCGGTATTGAGCCCCGTGATCGAGGTTGCCCAACTTTATAGCCCTGGCAAGCTAAACAAGGAGCCCTTTTGGTGGTTCGGACATGTTGATGCTGTGCTATGGCTGTGAATTCGTCGCCGACTCGAAAACGCTTTCTTACTTGACTGGCCGCATGAAAATGCACAACGAGACCATCGATAAGAAGGCGTCGCCATTTCCTTTGGCCTGGTGAGTCCGGGGCACTCCAGCCACACTCCTCCTCTCGCCGAAAAACGAATGTATCGACAACGAAAATCTCAAGAAAGAAGGTCCAAGACAAAGCTGACAATGGACCGCGGCGCGCGAAATGGATGGGTCTTACCCTATCACCTATCTCTACTGGCCCCATATGGTATTTATTATAGGCGACGGCAACTGGTGGCTGAGAGAGGATCTCACGCGTCTCGTCACCATATAAGGCCACCACTGGCCGGGCCCGAGCGTTTGACGGGGGAAGTTTGAGACGCTCAAGCTCCCCACGTGCGAGCCCAGTGAAGAAGATGGTCATGAATAACACGAGAGCGTTGTCCTTCCATGCGGTTTGATCGACCTAATGTAAGATGAAGACACGTTAGTAGATGCAACCAGTCAAGGAATCATCTGATAATTAAGCTGACCAAATTATCTGGTGTTGGGACTGCCTCTAGAGCATGATAGAGCCAATCGACGTTGGGGTTATTATCGACATCTTTCAACCGTACGAACTGATCCCACATGCCGCTAGTCAGACGGGCTGTCCCGGTAGGGACATTGCCTTGTTCTCGTAGGATCCCCAGGAGCTCTATTGTGGTCAAGAGATTATCGAAGAACACTTGGTGGTTTGTTGTTGCTGAGAGCGACATCAGGTCTAATACCACACCCTGTGTCGAAGCATTTCCGGGCTCGATGGGGAACTGAAGCTTCGGGCGATGCCCCGGCAGTCGGAAGATCCAACGTATATAATAGCCATTAGCAGCAAGAGCCCATATCCTCAGGCCTTCTGCAATAGGCTTTCTAGGGGTAGTAACCTCCGCACCAGATCTTCCGGTAAAGCGAATCCTGCCCTCTTCCAAAGTAATCTTCAGGCCCGGCTGCAAGAGGTCAGCCGCAGCCTGTTGAACAGGGTCAGGCCAATCGCTCACGCGTGAGACTGGCCCGGTGAGGTTGTCTTCAGATCTGTCGAAAGGATCAAAAACGCGGACGTTGCGAAACAGAAGCTTGAACCGACGATACGTCATGAACTTGTGGATGCCATGAGTCGGCCCGCCAGCCCCAAGAAGTGCTGGTTCCCTCCAATAATCTGACGAATGGGCTTCCGGATGGAGTCCGATATAGATTAAAAATCCCAGGAAAACATAGAGTTCAGCAGCACACGTTGGAACCCATCGACGAAGACTGACGTCGTCAGCTTCCTCGCTAGAGTCGTTTGAGCCGGCGTCGTCGTTTAAGCCGGCCATGTCGATGAAGCCGACGTCATTGAAGCGGGCGATGTGGTTTAAGCGGGCGATGTCGTTTAAGCTGGCGTCATCGTGTGAGTCGGCGTCATCGTCCGGATGATTCATTCTATGGGAAACCCAATTGTTTGTCCAAGTGGCCCATTTTTCGACGAGGTATTCAGGGCAAAATTTTTGGAAAACGGCAACAGCTTCTTCTGCGGTCGGCTCTATCGAGCGCGTTTGATCAGGCAGCTTCGAGGACTGAGAATTATCGCCTGATTGCTGAGCAGCTAGCTTTCGCTTCAAGGAATGTGGTTGAGATGAGTCGGTCATGATTTTTGAGAAGTCGTATCAATCTTTGCATATGAGATACAGAGTACGGGTGAAGAAGTTGATTGAACGAGCAACTACTGTATCAAAGTTCAGACTGAAAAGATCCGGCATGCCGGGGTCATATGGCTGTGGGTCACGTGATTGGCCCCATGTCCAATAGGTAGGTAGTTGAAGCCAAAACGCGTCGGAAACGCGATGAAGGTTTTTTGTTTACATATTCTCGGTGTCTCGACTCTCAAGACTCCAGACTGCATGTTACATTGCCACTCCAAGTCGGCCCCAAACTTGCGTACGCAGACCATTGAAGTGACGGAGTACCTAGCGACCACCAGCTCAGAATGACAAACTACCTCTTTACGATGGTGTCTGGGGTCGATAAACGAGTATGTATACTGCAGGAACTTGGGAGACGGCAAGGTACAGCTCAAAGACCTGCTTAAAAATGGCGCAACCGCGTCAAGAACAGACGTGTCGTCCCCCAACCTGCTCGATTTGTGCAAGAGTGTACATAATGACGGCCTCGACGCTTATCAATACCGACATCTCGCACTCTTCAGCCCTCCCGAAAGAGATCTTGGAAGAAAATAGCTTTATCTGCTTCATGCGTACAGAAAGCAGCCTCTCATCTTCCTCGCATCTCTCTCGGCGCGAGTCGACAAGCAGAACCGCCCTCCCAACAAGGGCACATCATCGCGATGCCCTCCCCTTCTCTCTCCGCCCACCGCCTTGCGTCCGAAACCTCGCTCCACATCTTCCAATCCCAAATCCTGCCCGCTGAATTTCCGCATCTTCCCTCGTCCTCCCACCATGCTCCCTCTCGCGCCCGGCCTCTCGCCGTCCTGACCGTCGGCCAGACCGGCGCGGGCAAGACGCGCATATCGCGTGCCATCCTCGCGGCAATGCACGTCGTGCGTGGTGATGCAAACACCCCCGCGCACCTCATCGCCGACACGTACAAGATCTACCATCCTGACTATGCGCACCTGATTTCATCAGCGCCACATCTCGCCTCCGCGGCTACAGGCCCCGATGCAAGGCGGTGGCTAGCCATGGCAGCCGAGGAGGTGGTCAGGCGAGCCATGGACGTCCTGGTCGAGAGCGCGTGCCGGCACCCCGCTGACTTTAAAGATCTGGTGCGCATCTTCAGCGAGGCGAACTACAGGCTGGAGGTGGTGCTGCTGGCGGTACCTGCGCCGTTGAGCAGACTGGGGATATTGGTGCGGTACTATGAAAAGTTGCCGGAGGGGCAGTCGGGGAAGTTGCCCATGCGATTGACGCCACAGGCGGTTCATGATGAATCGTACGGGGGTCTGGTTGGTGCGGCGAGCTTCTTGGATAGGAGCGGACTGGCGGATCAGGTCATCGTTGTGAGGAGAGGCAACATGGTGGCCTATGGTGTGGACAGGGCGCAGATGGACGGAGCGGGAATTACAGAGGCGTTGATCAAGGAGCGCGAGAGGCCCCTGACGACGGATGAGATGAAGACGGCAGTGAATGATCTGTCGAGGTTGAGCAAGCTGAGAGATGCGGACGAGCAGGTTGGTTTGGTTCGGCACATGCTGGGTCCGTTGACCGTGGAAGGAGGCGGTAAGTATGGGGATGAGCAGAGGTGGCCAGATTTGAAGCCGTTGGTGTTTGGCAACGACAGGCGAGAAGCGGAGGGTACGTATAATGTTCTTCGATTAGGACAGATGGGACCATTGTGATCACGACTGACGCTGATGGCTACAATTAACGGTGGCAATGTTTGGCCTGTTCTTGTTTTCTATACTATGAGCTCGACTTTTGAGCTCGATGGCTACGGCCTCGGATGACGGCTTCGTACAAACAGGTGCGTTTGTTGGTAGGATTCAGCAAGAATTAAGACTCCGAAACATCTTCAGGCCAGGACTATCCCAGATCATGGAGTGAGAGATCTATGTCAAATTAGGCAGGTTCGCCTTCATTCCATGCGTAATCACCGGTCTGTTTTCCTGCGCAATGTTTTCATCTCCTGATCAAAGTGACAGGGTTCGGACAGCCTCCTCTTCGTCGGCTTATCGAGGCGCTGATTTGACAGATGTGCCATGTCCTGTGAAAACTCTACGGCGTCAGTTGCCAATGTGGTCTCCGAGATCAATGTCGAGCCTGAGCCATGATCCCGCGCTCCGTGAGAAAGTCTCGTCACTGCTTTTGTGGATAATTGGCTGCCGGACGAAAGTATGGGCGACTGGTTTCTGAAGACAAGATTTCGCAAATATTGAGGAAATTCCGATTGCAGAAGCGGGTGGCGACGAGCCAGGCAGAGATAGCTTTTGAAAAGCTCGTCTTGATCCTGCTCCGCAGCCAAGGAACTCATCAAAACGCTGGGCAGCTGCAAAGGCAATGGTGAAAACTCTTCTTGGACTTTCCAATCCCCGAGAACTCTACGATCTAGTTGCTTGAAGAACCTCAAATGCTCTACTGGTGTGCATAACCAGTCATGACATTCGGCTTCGAAAGCTGTCAGCCTGTCCTGTGGGTGTCTTTGAAGGCATTGCCACACAAACTTCTTGCTGTTTTTACTGAGCTTAAGATCCGGACGGAAGATGTTGCATCTCAGATATTGAAGGATAATGTCTTGGCTGCTTTGGCAGAGTTTGGCAATCACTTCGTCAGTCTCCGAACTTGCAGTCAACATGATGGCAGTGACTATGCCCACCGCCCACATGTCGACGGCCGGTGTTTGGTCATCATGCGGCGCTGTATGTAGTTCCCTAATCAAGCGTCAGACAGGAAGATCAGGATACCTAGCCTTGCGGGTCTGGTGTCCAAACTCACGGTGCCTGATAATTCGCTGTTCCGACCATCGTCTTTAGTCTGCTTCTCCTTGGTATCGCGCAAGTCGCAAAATCAGAGAGCATCACCCGATGGTAGGCCATCTTGGGTGAGTATGCGAGAAGAATATTTTCGGGCTTGAGGTCGCGATGGATGATGCCCTTGCTGTGAAGATAACTCAGTCCTCTGAGCACTTGCCGTATAATAATTCGGCAGTCAAATTCTTTTAACCTATTGTGCCGATTGATTAGGGACATAAGATCGCCTCCTGCGGCCAGCTCTGTAAATATGAAGCTTCTGCTGTTAGTTCGGGTACCGTGTAAATTTTATTTGGTGATCGTGCATACAGAGAGTGAGGCGAAGAAATTGAGTCAATATATGCCAAAATATTGGGCTGCACCACATGTTAGTCTGCACAAGCATAAAGCGTGAGATTTTGACTGACGTGTCGTAGTTGTCGCAGTAAATCTGCTTCTTGTAGCTTTCGTCTACAACCATCACGAACTAGGCGATTCTGATGTTCATCGAGATTCATGATCTTGCAAACAATTTGCCTTCGTGTGGCAGTTTCCTCCGCCAGGAATACACTCCCGTCTATTCCTTGTCCGATACATCGTCTTGAAATCGAATATTTGTCCGAAAAAAGCTATCGAGTGAGTGTTGGTCATTCATAGAGTTCTTGCTCAATGTACGTACCCTGGACTCGGCCAGCTGAATCTTGCTCAATTCAACACTGGGTGGACTATTTTCTTGGTGAAGAATAAATTTCCAGTAAGGAAGTATCTCAATAATGTCGCCGTCTTGCAAGAGAAAGCCAGAGCAAAGGTCGGGGCCCTGCCCAACTAGCAATTTATTGACGTAGGTTCCATTGAATGATTTGCGATCACGCACGTATATATGATTAATTCCTGGCTCATAGACCACAGTGTAGATCTCGCAGTGATTTCTAGAGACCAGTTTCTCCCGATCGCTTTTGATCGCGAAATCGCTAGAAATTTTCAGCTTTGTTTGAATCCTTCGTAGTGGGAAAAGCCTACTTTGACCCAGGATCTCTTCCGATTTTGAAAATGTCCCCTTCTCTGATGGATATAATGCCTGGGCAAAGCCATCATTAGATGGGTTCACCAGCCAAGGCGCAAAGTAGCGCAAGATAGAGTCCGCACCTTTTGTCACCCGTCCATCTAGACAACAAATATATTCGAGGCGGGCGACGGGCTGGGTCACAGGCGTTTGGGGGCGTTCGAGACTTGCTGCGCTGTCTCTCATGGTGAAGCGTGTAGGTCGAGGTGGGAAAGCAGTATATTCAGTGTGCATTGAACATAGCATCCCGACAAGGAACTCTGCCTACGAACGTAGAATGAAGAATCAATTCATCCTCTACCTAACTCATAGTCTTGCACCGAAGACAAATCTCTTTCGTGAGGCAGTCAAACTGGTCAAAGGACCGACAGATGGCAACTGCCTCAGCGACTCCTTCCCAATGTGATGCGTCATGCACTTCACTCATGTACCGGACAGCGGATGTACATTGTACATGGGTATTTTCGCCGACGCACGGGCCAAGCGCTTGCTCGGAATGCGCACACGTGACTTCAGCGGGCTTCATGCCCTACATTGAACATTGCTTAATCTTCTGGATTTCTCTCCCCCGCTCTTGTTTCTATTGCTTCTCTTCCAAGCACGATTCTCATCCACGAACCAGTAAGTAAATGCCTTAGAAGTGCGCGGTCGCGCATGGCTTTGGGCAATGGCATTCATTGCATTGCAACATGCATTGACCCTTTGCTGCCCACACCACTCGACCGCAGACCATGTTGTCTAACAAATTGACAGATCGTTCAAGATGAGAGCCAAGTGGAGAAAGAAGCGCGTTCGTCGCCTCAAGCGTAAGAGGAGAAAGATGAGGGCGCGATCGTAAGTTGCCTCGACTCTTCCCTGACAATCTGCACCTTGTTACTCACAACCAAACAGCAAGTAAACGTCTCGCACTACAACCTGACTTGACGCATCTTTCATGAACTTTTACGAATCCTCGTCCCGAAGGACATGTATAACAAACGAAGCTTGGAACGGCGGCTCAGTTCACCAATTCGAGCTACGGCGTGTATTTATGGGCGTGGTGGGAGATGGGTAGATAGCCAAGAAAACGGTCAGGTACTAGGATGGCGTTCAGGGATCGCTGAAGAGGAGCGAGCTGTCACACGAGTGCGCTTGTTAAATACCAGATTAGCACGTTGCTCTGACAATTACAAGCAGAAGTTGTTCCTCTAATTGCTCCTGCGCAACAATGTGATTCGCAACTTGTGAATGCTACGCGGCTTATGTTTTCAGACACGCGTACGGAGATTCACGAACACCAAAAGAGCCTTGCGAAATTGATTTCGTATCCTATCTGTGTGTGTTTTCGTAGCTTGAGTCAATTGAGCTATTTCCCTGTGACGTCGTCAGCTGTCGACAACTGTGCGAAACATCGTGCGTATTAAGCGAGCTTTGCTATGCCGCTGACCCGCTGCTGGCAGCTGCTGAATGGCCTGCGTTCGCGGCTCACGGTTCACCGCTTTCGGGCAATAAACGGCCCAGATCTTTAGTGCCGCTCTTTGGGTGGGACTTTTTTTTTTTTGAACAGCGTCCATTGCGCGTAGAGCCGTGATATGTGAGAGGCCTCACACTTTTTGTCTATATCTCCGACTTGATCATTTGCGTCACAGCCTCTGGCTCAACCTCCTGTCCATTCAAAATGAAAAGCGAAGGCACCAAGAAGCGGAAGAGGGATGGAGAATCGTCCGGGAAGCCGAAAAAGAAGGTTGTGCTGGATGTGCCAGCCTCCGCAGCGTCTGTCTCGTCGGTGCTGAGATCCGAGACTTGTCCGCCGGTAGTTGGTAAGAAGCTTGATGAATTCTGTTACGAGAGAAGAATAAATCGCCCAGTCACTGACGATGAAGGCTGCAGCTACAACGCCGGGTATCGAAATTCCACAAAAGCTCGCCTTCCGGTCGTACCGAGCTCGAGACAGCACGAAAACGAAGTCAAAACATGGGCGCACCACGGAACTTCTGCTGCACTCGAATTCCCACCAGACTCTAGACTATACTGCCAGAGAAGAAGGATCAAGGCAATCTGCGCCGCTGGTCAACCACTTTGTCGGCGTCTACGACCCCAAGACAGGAAAGCTGGACGTGGTCGAGGCCAAGAGAATGGTGATTCGTGGCCTCGTACGTGCGAAGCAGGTTGCAGGAAACATGGGTGAGAGTGAAGCGAACAAGGTATGAAAAAAAACCATTGCCACTTCCGACCGCTTTTGCCCCCCTGAAGAGAATGGGCAGCTATATGAACGCGTGCGCTTTCACTGATACTAACGTGCCTGAATAGAGCACGGTGGACCGCCGTGTTGACCTAGGCCAAACATTCGGTACCAAGAAAGCGAAGAAGGCTATTCGCGATAATGCTCTTAACGCGATTACAGCGAAGATGAAGCCTGGAGAAGTCCCAACGGAGATCAACGGAGCCGGAAAGGCAGTCCTACAGTCTGTTGGTAAACTTGCCATGCAGATGTCTACCAAAGAAGAGCTACAAGCAGCGGTGAACGAAGCCAAGCCTGTGCCGAGAGCCAATCTTGAGGCCGAGGAGATCCAAGATGTCTACGATCCGAAGTCAATCATCGGAAACGATATCCTCAACCTCGTTCCGATCAGAGAATGGCAGGAGAAAGCCGAGCACGGAGAAGGTATCCAAACGAATTCGCGATTTGTAGCCGCTCGAGTCAACGCTATCGCCACCAATCACGACGCCATTACGCGCTTGCGGGTGCTCCGATACTTCAACTTCGTGCTCACTTTTTACTTGATCACCAAGCCAGGCAAGCAACGGGGCACACGACAGGTCCCACCACGAGACAAGCTGCGAGAACTGCTGCAACCCGCCCCCGAAGCGGTTGTAGAAAATATTCGTCGAAAATTCTCCGACGCTGGCGTCGTGAGGAAATTCCACATTGATCTACTTATGGCACACTGCTGCGTATATGCATGTATCGTGGACAACTTTGAAGTGGACACACAAAACTTACGAGATGACTTGCGACTGGACCAGAAGTCCATGAACAACTACTTTCGTGAGATAGGTGGCCGGGTGAAGCCCGTAAGCAAGACGGCCGAGGGAGGACACGCAGTATACTTGGGCAAACTGGCATTACCGTTAGATTTCCCCAAACAGAAGTCGATGGTCCGGCGTCGCAAGTAGACTGGAGACTGGCGCCTATTCTTCATTGGCTAGGGGAGTATGACGGAAGAGCATCTGTTTTGCTGATGCATCGAGCGGCGTTTGGCCAGGGCTTTTCCAGGAGACCTCCCCCTTTTCTTTTTCAATTTTCTTCGGGGTTTCTTTGCATCGTTCCTGTTAGCTTACTTCTTCTCTCAACATGGTGTTTCTTTCTGGATGATTGGTACTAAAATCTTGCCGGCTAGGCAGAGTATTGGGCAATTCTGGTGTAAGACAAGGCGCCTACCGTTGTTTCGTTGTAAATGTCTTCGTTGACCATGTGGCTTTTCAAGAATTAGACTGCATGTACTACCTAATGCAATGTTGTCCCGTGCTGCAACCCACGTATCCAATTGTGCTCGTTTCTGCCAGCCGAAGTCGATGTGTGCTGATCAGTGATACCTATAGGAGGACAAAAGCTGATAAGAAGCCGAGACTCGGCCGCGGATCCGCCATCAAGTTATTATCAACGGACCGAGGCGTTATCATCGTGAGACGATGCTACCTACCATGTGGGGCGAGATTAAACGTGTCCGTTGGACTGCATACCTTCCCGGATGTCAGTCCGTCTCATCAGTCTCATCTTCTCAGGACATAAAGGTAGGTACCATGGCCACGGCATTTGTTACCGGCAAATGATATGACGATCGGAGCACACCACTGGTCATCCAAGCCTGCGAAGGTACCTAAGTGAATCGTGATATTCGCCCCCGCGGGACTTTTCACCATCTTCAACACCCCCGTCTCATCTCAATCCAGACGTGATTACATCCTCAGAACGTCGAGCCAGACCATAGACATCGACATCTCTCCAATACCTCACCTTTGGTCCGCACTTTTGTTGTCCTCGTTGCCCCAAGTCCTGTGTGTTCTTCTTCCCAAGGAATCGTTCAACCAATTCGTTTCAAATCACACAAATCTTGTGCTCAGAACGATCCATCAAGGAGAAATTGATACGCAAAGGACAGGGAATATAGACAGAACCCAACACACTTCCAGTACAGACAATGGACCCCAACAAGACCGTCAGCGTTGAATACCGCGGTCGCGTGGCCATTCTCACCATCTGCAACGAGAAGAAGCTCGGTGCGCTCTCCCACGACGAATACTTGGCGCTTGCGGTGGCCTTGAATGAAATTGGCACGCGCGACGAGGTCGTAACGACAGTGCTGACGGGCACGGGACGGTTTTACTCAGCGTAAGTTATCCATCTTTCTGTCTGTTCATCGTCCTTTCAATTCGTGCTCTACTTTTGAATATTCTTTCCGCTCGAATCTATATGTACGTACTTGTGTGTTGTAAAGACTCCTTGCTCTATTGTCTACCCTTTCAACGCCTCCCCTGTGCAATATGATCCTCCCTGTGGAGCCGGCATGATATGGAAAACCAAGGTAGAACGAACAGAAGGAAGTTCCCATCAGTGGAAAAAGATGGCCTATAGAACAAAGCAAATGTACAAGTCAAGTTGAACGCAAAGGAAGAAACGGAAATCTAAAATCCCCTATTACTAGAGGCGCAGACGTGACCGCCGCTCGCGAAGCACCCAGCCTTCACACCCCCAACCACTGCCAGTGGCTTCAAAACTACGCTGCTCTCCAACTCACCATCACACACGCCTTCTCCCACCACCCCAAGATCCTCGTCGTCGCGCTCAACGGCCCGGCGATAGGGTTCTCAGCCGCGCTCATCGCCTGGGCAGACTTCATCTACTGCGCCCCGCACGCCTATCTCTTCACGCCCTTTTCATCACTGGGTCTCGTGGCTGAAGGGGGTGCATCGCGCGCGCTGGCTAGGCGTCTCGGCGCTGCGAGGGCCAATGAGGCGCTACTGATGGGTAAGAAGATAGATGCTGAGGTTCTCAAGGCGTGTGGGTTCGTCAATGAGATTTTCGACGTGGGCGGCAGTGGCAGCGGGGGCGGGGACCGAGAGCAGGAGGCCCGTCGTCGGTCGTTGTGCTTCCGGGATAGGGTTCTGAAGGAGGTGGAGGAGCAGCTGGGAGAGCATCTGAACGGAGAGAGCGTCTTGGAGACCAAAAAGTTATTGAGGAGGTCGGATGGGCCCCTGGATGATGCGCAGAGCGTGCAGGAGATTTTTGCGGGTTTGGATCGCTTTCGGAGGGGGATTCCGCAGGAAGAGTTTCGGAAGCTGGCGAGTGGTGCGAAGAGGCATAAGCTGTAACGATGTGTTGTCGTGCTGCATGTGACCATGGTTATACTGCGAAAGATGTATAGATCGTGTATTGAGCTTGCTTCATCGGCATGATGCATCTGCTTCCACCTTCATGCCACTAAGCCAAACAACAGGTTTATCCTTCTCCAATAGTTACCCGCCATCTTGGCCACCTTCTTCCTTGTCGGCTCGTCTAATCCGCTTTGCTGGGCGAGTTGTTCTGCCAGCTCGGTGTAGTGACTTGCTGTGTCGTCCTGAGTCTTGCCAATGCAGCATTGCAGCAAGGACACGTCAAAGAGCCATTGAGTGCATATGTCGTGAACTTTGCCCGTGGGGCTCGTTTCGTTTGGCTCTGCTGGCTCCTCTTTGCGCTGATCATTCGACTTGTCGCTTTTACTTGTATCTTTATCTTGATCATCTTCACCTCCTTGATCTTCTTGATCTCGATCCTTTTGCTCTCTTTCTTCTCCATCCACCTTGTCCTCCTTGTCCTCCTCTTCAATCTGTTTCCTCGTATTCCCCTCCCCGTCCATCGAGAGAACGCCCTCCAACTCCTTACGCCACGCCTCACAAAGCGATTCGCCAAGCTGCTTCTTCAGCGTCCCCGTCGCGGCGGGCGTCCACAAATCAACGCCCAGGTCCGTCATAGCCAACGACAAGTCACGCAGAAGGTGGGAGACACTGGGAGAGGGCTGGCCCGGAAGAAGCGGCTCTCCCTCCCACAGCGGCTTCATGACAACGCTCTTGTCCGACAGACCCTTGCTGATGAACGTCGCGGCCGCGGGACGCCATGCCAGAGCCGCCACTCTGCTATGCCAGCCAGGCACCATGGACATACCGAAGCTCTTCACCGCCGGCCGATCGGGTAGCTGCGCGCGAATATCTCGTACGACGCGAATGAGATAGATGGCCATGGCTCCACTGGAGGTATGCTCGCTGTGCTGATCCCAGAGCTGGTGAATCTGCTTCTCCAGAGCCGCAAAGGATGCATCGAGCGTCTCATCCAGTGTCTCCTGTAGCTTCTTCGGGTCTTCCCTGCTGAGAGCCTCCTGTCTTGCTTCCATCGTCTCCTCATCCTCAATCTCATCATAGTCGTTATCCCATCGTTGCTTGCGAAGTTGCTCCACCATGGCCTTGACATCGCCAATGATGTGGAACCACGATGCATAGCTATATGATGCCTTGGACACGGCATCGTTGCGCCCATGGAGTCGTGAGACAACTTCCTCAAGAAACGGGACCGCGCCATTCGACAACGCGGCATCGTATCCGTCGTCGTCCCACAGACCTTTGTTGTAGTCAGACACGCCATCTTGCCATCCCTGCAGCGTGGCGCTGATTTCTGAGCCCACCAGTCGAAGCTTCGCTGCCTTGGCCTCCACCACGGCTACAAGTCGTGCATTAAAGGTCTCTCGTAGGGTGTCCTGCACGTCCTGTGGATCAAAGCCTCTTGCTTTGCCGCCGTCGCGAATCCAGAGCTGCAGCACTTGTGTGCGTAGGTCGATGATGGAATTGAAGTCCAGCATGTGGTGAAGTGTTCTTTCCAGACCAGAAACGACCACCTTGGCTCCTTTTTCGGCAAAACTCGGTAGCATTTCTCTCGCTTGATTGCCGTCCAAATCATCGTGTGAGATGAAGGGCGTAAAGTCTTGCATCTCTTCGCTACACCATCGTCTGCAGATGTCGAGTCGTAAGCCCTCGATGGTGCTCAAGGATGTATCCGCCAGGAGCGGTTGGCTCTTGAGGCTGGATAAAGCCTGGGAAAGCTTGCGGGGAACCAAGGCCTGGACGTCGAGTATTGTCTTCGTGTAGAGTCTGAGACTACGAACCACGTCTTGTCCTGTCGTCGTCGTCGTCGTCGTCGCTGTCGCCGTAGTTCGCTCCTCGTGATCCATGTCGAGTACTGTCTCCATGGCGCGTTGTCTCACTCGAATAAAATGCGAGATAGCGTGCTTCGCTCCCGAGCTATTAGCAAGGCTGTATGCGCAGAGTGCCTTGACAACATCTTCAATACTCGCAGTCTCGTCCACCTCCTCCAGCAACCGCTCCATAGTCCGCTGAAGCCGTCTCCGCAGCGATTCGAGTGATCTACCCGCAGCATCTACAGCCTGCTGCGCCGTTTCCGAGGGCCTCCCTTCCTTGAGGCTCTTGACAAGCAACCGACTGATGACAAATATCTTCGTCGCCATGACCAATCTTTCGCCCTTGTCCATCTGCAAGTCCGCAATACCACCACCTCCTTGTAGAATTCTCCCGGCAGTGAGACGACAGCACTCGAGGAGTTTCAGTCGGGCCGTCTCCCTTATCGTGCCCGAGATCTGCTCTCGCGCGGCCTCGAATTTTTCTAGACCCGTGGCCTTAGAGGAGATGATGCTCCGGCCGCAACGGCCGCCCATTCTGCCTAGGAAATCTTGTACTTGTTCATTCTCGCCGCGCATGTGGACGATTGTGTCTGCGGTTCCGAGTAGTTGGCGGTAGGAGCCCCCGACCTGATTCCGTAGACGAGTCGACTTCTCCTCGATTTGGACATGGAGCGACTTGTGAAGCGACCTGATTTGAGGGAGAGTGTAGCTTCCAGAGAAGATGTCGGCGGAGCTACCGAGAGTGGTAGGGTCGGGGTTTGTCGACGCCATTGCGGCGATGGGCGGTATGCAATCGAAAGAAATCGGCTCTCTTGGGCACAGCAGATCAAGAGGATCTTGAGGCTGTAGGTGTAGCACGGCACGACGGTGCGTTGGTTTGAGGTCGAAGCGGCAGATGAGAGGCTGAAGAGGCTACCTTAGGTACCTACCTCTCCTGATGGCCTGAGTGGGGCAAGGGCCGCAACTCCAACAGCGCATTCCATGGTGATATATTTAATCTTTTGCTTGGACGCTGTTCTATGAATTTGTTTCGATTTCTTCATCTCTTTCTTGTTTGATTTCGCGGCGTTTTACTAAACAAGTCTCTTCCATTTCGAATTTCTATTCTCCTTCTTCTTCGTCTTCTATCTACACGGGCACGGACATCGGCGACAGAAAAAAAAATCAAGGCTGCGGCCAAGGTAATCGCGCTATGTACAAAAGATGTCGAGCACGTACGACATAACATGCCAGTATGGTATTAATTGAAAAAAACTCTACAGCTTAACACTTTTAATCACCCCCGTGTTAACACCAGACAACTCGCCTCTATATCCGCCCTTTGGCTCACCACCCTGCCAGACAGGCTTCATGCTCTTCAGCTTCTTCTGCTTCGCCTCGTACTGCTTTCTCCTCTTGACTCTTGGATTGCGGACATCCTTGCTCCGCTTGGGCGCCAGACCCTTATTCTTCTCAATGGCATACGTAATCTTCCTCTTGCCATCCGTACCGACCTCATGGTTCTCCACCACCCGGTCTGCCTTGCCAGCGGCGGCAAAGGCCGCGTACCGCGCTGCTTTGTCGTCACGCTTGCTCTTGGACTTGTGCGCCATCATGTCGTAGTACTCGTCTTCTTCTCCGCGTATGGCATTGGCAGCAGCGGTGTCATCCTCGCCATCACTGTCGCCGCCAAGGTCGGCGCCGTGTTTGGAATCCTTCTTGCCCCGCTTCGCAGCCTCGGCAAGTAGTCGTGCTTGACGGTCGCGGAGCCGTTCTCGATGGGGGATATCCATGTCTCCTCCGGCATCGCGTCCAGCGCCAGTGCGCTTGTTCGCTTTTTGGGCGATCTGCGAGGTGTAGAATTTCAGAGTCTTCTTGCGGGCGGCTTTGTCTGCTGCGGCGCGAGCATCCAACGTTTCCTCTTCACCAAAGTCGGAATGGTCGTCATCCTGCTCCTTTGAAGTGGTCTTTGATTTCCGTTTGAAATTGCCAGAGGGAAGAGGTAGGTCGTACAGATCAGCGACGCTGCTCTCAATAGCTTTGGCCTTTGCAAGCTTCTTAGCTTCTCTCGCCGCCGCCGCCGCCTTGTCCTTTTTGAAGGACGCCTTCTTCGCTTTCTTCTGATCCAACGAAGCCAATGCGTCATCCAATCCATATCCACCGTCCATCTCCGCCGCCAGCGACGTGACGGTATCGTCCGCGCTTTGAATCTCTTTCAGCTTCTGCACCCGATTCCAAGCCTCACGGCACTGCAGAATGGTCTCCATAACATCGTGATCTCGTAGGTCGGCGGGTGACAGTGTCTTTTGTGATTGACTTGCATCTCTGGCTGGGGATGTAAGAACAGCAAAGTAGCTGGTCAAGGTGGCGATGTAGCAACCCAGAACCCAGTACTTTATAACGTGAATCGACGTACTCGATTGGTCACCGGCAGCCTCTGATTTTAGTTTCGCCAGGACCGGCTGCAGCTCCTCAAGTTCGTCGGCCAAGTGCGCAAACTCGGGATACCTTATTGAAAGAAGCCGTAACCGCTCCTCTGCGCTCATGTCGGGCGTGACGTCAATATCCTTGAGTACCTCAACCACCTTTTCATCGTCTTCCTCGGCCTCGCCTTGGTCAGCAAGCCATTCGCCGCCGTCAAAGACAAAGTCCTCCTCCCTCATTTTAGAGAGCTTCTTCTTTTGCAACCTTTTGGCTTCGGCTTCTTCTTCGAGGGCATCGGCTTCGGTCTCGATATTGTCGGCATCATAGTATTCTTGCTTGGAGGACCCCCACCAGCCAGACTCCCCCTCCTCTTCTTGACTCGGGGCTTCCTCGTCTTCACCGTCCCGGGGTTTCCGTTTGTGTGCCTTTTTCCCTTTCGACTGTGGCTGCTCATCCTCTTCAAGATCAACCTGCGAGTCGTTTTCTGAGTCGGAATCCTGGTAGGCTAGGAGTTCTTCGTCGGAAAGCTCCATGTCGTCTTCGTCTTTTCTTCTTCTCTTGGAACCTGGTTCGTCATCCAGCATTATGGTATCCTGATTGATAAAATATTCATCTTCCGAGTCGGCGACGTCTTTATAGGTCGAAATCGGGCCAAGTCGAGCATCGGTTGGGTCCAGCTCTTTGGGACCCTTGGGACCGGCATTGCGACCGGAGCCCTTTCTTTTTTTTGCCATAATCGGACCAGGTGACCGAGTGCGATTGTGAATGCGAATCGAGTATGTAGATGCGCGGCCCGTGGGTTAGCAGAATATCACAGCACGCAGATGTAGAAATATGCGCCCGTCTTGATCTTTGGTACAACTTGTCTTTGCTGCGGTTGCCCAAAAAAATTCCTGAAGCGATAAGATAAGATGCAGCCTGCAAGTTTGAACGCGAAAGGTGGTCAGCTTAGTCATTCGTGCAAGGACCACGTTCCGCCACCATCGGAACAACATTCCCGAGAATTTGCAATTTTGATAAAACTGGCTTCATGGTTCGCTATCTACAGAGCCGTATTTTCTTCTGATCCTCCACTGAGTGAAAGCCAGAATTGGATGATCCTCACGATCTCGTATCCGTTACTTCGATTGAAGCGATTTCAGCCACTGGGGAAGCTATTCCTTCCTTCCCCATCATCCCGGGAGTCAGGCAATCTAGCGGCGAAGGAAGGCCATCTCTTGACGTGTATTACGCTTGAAGATGCGTTCCTTTTCCTCCTTTTGAGCGGCACGGCGGCTGTATTGGTCTTTACGCGTAACCTAGCATCTCTCATAGAGTATGAACCGAGTTTGCCAATGGCAGCGTTCTGCGTGTGACGGTTGGTTCTCGCGAGGGCTTTCTCCTTTATAAGCCTCATCTCCCGGGTCGCTGTGATGCCGTTTAGGGCCTGCGAGTGGCCGGCCTTTCGTGCCTTCGAGAAGGTGCGGGTAACGCTCGACGTGAGCGGCACTTGGGAGAGAACAGAACTCTCTATCCGGGCCTCTACAAAGCTGCAACAATCTAAGCGGCATCACAACGACCCGGTAGATGAGGCTCATAAAGGAGAAAGCCCTCACGAGAACCAACCGTCACGCGCAGAACGCAGTCATGGCAAACTCGGCCTACTTTGTAGGTTACGCGTAGCCAAAGACCAATGCAGCCGCGGTGCCGCTCAAAAGGAGGAAAAGGAACGCATCTTCAAGCGTAACACACGTCAAGAGATGGCCTTCCTTCGCCGCTGGGTTGCCAAAGTCAGACTCAAAGTGCGTTCAAGCCTTAGGGATATCAAGCACTCCAAAGTCAAGGCACAAGGGTTGGATAAAGAAAGACCGCCGCGCCTACCCCGACAACACTTTCTACATCTCACAACACTATGTTTTGCTCCGCGACATGTGAGCAGCGGAAAAGGCCGCCGCCGAAGGCTCTGCAGTCATCGACCCTGCCCTCCTCGACTCTGCATTCCTCCCCGACTCTGCAATCCTCGGGCCCAGAGAGTACGACGAAGCGTGTTACGGCCGCCATCGGACTTGTCATCAGCGACCTCGAAAAAAGAGCCGCCTCACGCCAATTACTGCAGTTTAAGGCCGATAGAATAGAGCTTATGTATGAGAGCGAGGCCTTGGGAGACCCTGACGAATTATTATCCAAAAGGCGAAGGAGGCGGCCTCAATTCCACTGGTGACGACGAAGGCGTCAATATGAGCCGCCTTGGCCGGGACGACGATCCCGATGCCTTCAGCAGAATAGATCAATTGGATATATCGTTTTTGAGTAATTTATGCAGCAATCCATCAAAAGAGTGACTACGCTGACCATACAGTGTAGGCGGGGATTCAACCCTTTAGATTTTCCTATTGCTGTCGCGCTTCCCCGTTGCTGCCCCCCCGTCGAGAGGATACGATACGGGAGGGTTGACTAAACTACACCCCCCTAGTAGTCTCAACAGCGCTTCAGATAACAGCGAAGCAAAATCGTAGAAGGCGTTTCAAGTTGTCTTACTCAGGCGTTTTAAGGCCGTTGGGAAGCATGTATCTACTGCGTTCATACAGACAAGACAGCGGCCTGTGCGAGCAACGAAAGGAAGCGAGAGTCAGTACATCGTGTACGAAATCGTAAGTCGTGCAGGTGTCCAGATGAAGGCCTCTGCTGCTTCGCCGCATCGCCGCAAAAAAAAAGACATAGGAAGACAGACGAAAAAAAGTTCCGATGGCAGGCACCTGTGCCTCTCGTACCAAGAAGCGTCATACATGATACTGTACCTAATTGTTCGACAGGTACAGTTCAAAAGAAAGCCGCTGTAAATAGGCTCAAAGATATCTGACAGACTCGGAGTAGGCATATAATGCGAACTGCAGCCGGTCGTGAGCATCAAGCTGAACCCGGGTCCAGCAGCCTTGAGAGTCGAGCTATTTAAATGCAGCAATCATGGCGGGAGGGACTCTCGTCGGTTGTGGCCATTTGGTGGAAACATCCCGTGCCGTTGAACAAAAATTCGGATTCTATCTCAATCTCGCCGGGATGATCTACAGCGGAACATGAGCTTGCAGAAGACTGTGTGTTGAAACTTGGTCTTCTGGCCGAAGCTGCCGATGGGTTGGATCAGCTGTTGGGTGGCTGCTAGGGGCATCATTCTAACAGCGTAGGCTGCGAAGGTCCCAGCCATGCTGATCTTGAAAGTCCTTGGCAAGGACCAGGAAGCGGCATCCGCAGCGACGAGACGACAATTTCCGAGGTCGCTGTCTAGATCTGAGAGGCTATGCCGATCACAAGCATAGGCAGTGGTAGGCCTGCCTTATATCTCGCGCGTTGACCTACCAACAATGAGGGCATACCGATCGCGTGACTAACAAATCAAAAAGTTTCGATGAAAAGGTTCTGAGTTGGGCAGATTGCTTTGGGTGGCAGCACGTCACTTGTAAGGATGGATTTCAGCCATGGTGTTTGAAAAGGGAAAGTACATACCTATGTACTCCGTAGAAAGACATATTGGAAGAGGCAGACAACAAAAGTTTTGAGCTGCAACTTGCAAGACTGGCTGGGCCCTGGCCTGCCCCACAGCATTCACGAGCCCGTATACGGAGTAACATTATCCAAATCGAATCGCCCAGCGAGTGTTCAGCTATGTAGGTACATTATGCCAAGGCGGCGCATTGATGGGTTTGTATGATAATGATGCCGAGGTACTACCCACCAGATCCAATCATACGAATATGTATGAGGCAGGTGTGTAAGTATGTACCTATCTCCCACCTCATTACATACTCGGTCGCACTGGTCACATTCCTCACAATCCTCACACATATAGGAGGTAGTAAATTGTTCACAGTGGGAGTGAGTGCTGTGGATGCGCTTGTATGTATGTACATGTGAAGTCGGTGGGTGCAGATTCTAGGCAGGCAGGTATCACGACTTCACGGCCACCGACGGTGACCGACCTGCAAGAGAGGGCGGAAGACCCCTGATTCCTGAAGATGGCGAGGCGAGTGGATGCAACGCCGTCGACCGCCTCAAGGAGTCAAGAGCATTGGCGTCCCAGTGCAACGGTCTGGTGCTCGAACAGGCGCGTGCTGCGTGCATGAGTCTGATTCCTGATGGCGATCTTATTTTAGGGGTGGTCTGCCTAAATAATTGGAGGTGGTCGGGAGTGGCTGATAAGTGGCCTGGCAGACGCCTGCCTAGGTAGTGACAGCCTGGACGAGTTCTGGAGGGTACGAGTACGGAGTACCTATGTACATATGTACATACATACCTAGTCTGGGAGTTTGGAGCTATGGCGTCATTTGCATGCTAAACTAAACAAGCGAAGCTCTCAAGGGCCACATAGGTACCGTGACAGACGCCTCGCGCTGGGGCCACAGAACTTGACAGAAGTCGCTTCATTCTCGATCCATTTCCAAATTTGCACGACATTCGGCACCAATCCCTGATCGTTGTGACTTGTCCTACGCTGAGCGAGGCGCAACTCGGCACGGCACGGCACGGCAGCATGTGCAGGACTATCGGCTACCTATGTATTCGTTGCTTCGTCTGCATGATACTGCAGTCTGCATCTCCTCCCTCCATCGCCAATGCAGCGTGAGTCGTGAGTCGTGAGTCCGTGACCGACTTGAAGGAGTCGAGGAGGATCGACAAGGGTCCTCATGTGGCGGCCGGCAGGGGTCTGGTCTCAGCGCGACGCTGCGCGAGCAGCTCCGTGACTCCATCGAGGCTTACGTGACGTGCATCCTCCACGTGAGCCACATAGTCACATACGGAGTACATAGTCACATATTAACCTCGTCTGCTCGCCATCACCTGCGCTGCCTGCACGCGGGATCGATGCCACGCGTTGGAAGCGAGTCGCGACAGTAGGACCTTTGCCTTCATCTTGACTCTTGACCCTTGCTGACTCCTTCCTTTATCAATCTGCTGAGTATCTGCGCATCTGTCTGCCTCAGGAGGTAGCATGTCTCTGGGTGCCTTGCGAACTCCCCTCGTCGCTTTCTCCTGCCCCCCTTGACTTCTAAGTTCTGCGAATGCCCGGCCGCTATCCAACGGGGCACGACGCGGGGGCAAGCATCAGAGGAAACTCATCCATTTTTTCGTCATTGTAAATTAGCTGGCTTCGCTTCAACCCTTGAAACCCCCACCATATCCTGTGCGCATCACGTTTAAACGCGAACCACGATAAGCGAGCCGGTCGTTCTTCGCTGCATCCGAAAACACGCAGATTCAACCCTGACATCTCCCAGCCTCTGCATTTATATGATCCTTTGACCTACTAGCCGCGCGATCCTCATCCTGACAGACCCTACGACTTCTTTCTTATTGACGACCGAAGAGAGAAAAGGAAAGAAAACAAAATACCAAAAGAGACGAGGAAAACAAAACCGAAAGAACAACACGGAAAACCAGGGGAAAGGGAAAGAAAAGTCCAAGATCTAAAACACCGAGTTTGTACTACTCTTGCGTTGTTCCTCCGAGGCAACCCCGACTCTGCCATGGCCGACGACCGCGAGGCCCCGAGTCAAGGCTCAGCGCCGGCATCGCCAAAAGCAACTCGTCGGCCTAACTTATTAACTATTGTTAATCCCAACATTGAATTCGACGAGCGCTCCCCGCTGATCTCTAATAAAGCCCGACCCAGGGGAAGAGGAGACGGCGGCGCGCCTTCACCTCGAATTGCACACTTGACTAGAAACCACAGTTATGCTGGTAGGTCTCAAAAGGAAATTCCCTGAAGCGCGTGAATCTGGCAGGTCATCTTGTAGACCGGTAGCTAATTCTTTTGTCATGGGGAGCAGGGAGTGTGCGCCAAAGTAGACACCACAGCAGACACGGATCTTGGGGACAGAGATTCATGCAGGCTCTATCCGATCGAAATATCTCCGTGGCGGATTTCAAAGGCGCCGCTGCTCCCCACGAGAGAGTATGGTATGATCAATTCACAAGCACCGACTGGGTTCACGACGCCATAGCCGACTCCCATCGTGTCAAGGCTCTGCGTAGTCGAAAAGACTTTTGGGGCCGAGTTCGTGTGGCTCTTGATGGTTCTCAAGGCTGGATTCTAAGCGCCCTTTGTGGTTTTGTTGTGGCCTTGATTGCCTATGTCGTCGATGTGGCCGAAGTTATGGTGTTTGACTTCAAGGACGGCTACTGTGCCAAGGCGTGGTACAAGAACGAAAAGGTGAGTTTGATCCGCAGGGAGGAATGCCCTGGGCAAGGCAGGGTACGCAAGACGGCTGACTTGTAATACTACAGAAATGCTGTCCTCACGGCCCATGTGATGATTGGAATAGCTGGTCCCAGGCCTTTAGCAGCAATCCGATGGGCGAATTGTGGACCGACTTTCTGATATACTGGGCACTGGTCATCAGTCTTGCCTGCCTTTCTTGCTGGATTGCCTTGCAGACTAAAACGGTGGTGCCCTCGGCGTACCAACTCACGACTCTTGACGAGAACCTGGCCGCTGTTCCCCGACGCGTGGACACTGACGATGTGGGCGTTGAAAACGAAGACGCAAGCCCGAATTCGAGTGACGAGTCGTCCCAGGCGAACCCACCCATGGTGTACTACTCGGCTGCGGGCAGTGGTGTCGCAGAAGTTCGCGTTATTCTCAGCGGATTCGTCTTGCATGGGTTTCTGGGGTTTAAGACGCTCGTGATCAAAACAGTGGCCTTGGTTCTGAGCGTGGGGTCCGGACTAAGTTTGGGCAAGGAAGGCCCTTATGTTCACATTGCCACGTGTGTAGGCAACATAGCCTGCCGACTTTTTTCGAAATACGATCAAAACGACGCCAAGCGCCGGGAAATTCTCTCTGCGGCGGCGGCCGCCGGCGTTGCAGTAGCCTTCGGCGCCCCTCTGGGCGGCGTCTTGTTTGGCCTGGAGGAAGTGGCCTACTTTTTCCCTGCCAAAACGCTCTTCCGAACATTCTTCTGCTGCATCATCGCCGCACTGTCCCTCAAATTTCTTAACCCATACGGCACGCACAAGATTGTCATGTTCCAGGTCCGGTACCTGGTCGATTGGGAATACTTTGAGCTCGTGAGTTTCGTCTTTGTCGGCATGGTGGGTGGCGCTCTGGGCGCGTTGTTCATCAAGGCGTCCAAGTTTTGGGCGCAGAGCTTCCGCCGCATTCATTCTATAAAGTCGCATCCGATGCTTGAGGTCTTCCTCGTGGCACTTGTCACGGGCTCATTGAGTTTCTGGAATCCGCTGGTGAAGGAGCCGGTTGCGAAGCTGCTGTTGAACTTGGCGTCGCCGTGCGATGGGAATGATGAGAACACGGATGAGCTTGGGCTGTGTCCGGGGTCTGTGAATGATATTCCGTCAATTCTGTTGACTTTGATCGTCGCGTTCCTCATCAAGGGGTTTCTTACTGTCATTACCTTTGGCATCGTGAGTGACTTGTCCCCCCGTCTCCCTCTGTCACTCCCTTTCACTTGACCGTTAGACCGCAACATTTGCGCTCGAATTTGGGTCATGGGGTTTTCCCTCTGTCTTGAACCAACTAACGCACTGCAAATAGAAAGTACCGGCCGGTATATACATCCCTTCCATGGTGGTGGGCGGCCTGCTGGGCCGGATCATTGGACATTTGGTCCAGTGGTTTGTGCTCGCCGTTCCCGATTGGGCCATCTTTGGCAATTGTGCTACCACAGCCGACGGCTCGTGCATCCAGCCCGGCGTGTATGCATTCATCGCTGCCGGTGCGACCATGTGTGGTGTCACCAGGCTGTCGGTTACGTTGGCCGTTATTCTGTTTGAGTTGACGGGAAGCTTGGATTATGTGCTTCCCTTTTCACTGACGATTCTGGTTGCAAAATGGACTGCTGATGCCATTGAACCCAACAGTGTCTATGTAAGCTCATCTCGATTAGCGTCGCGTCTTTGATAAGGAGGCCTCTAACAAGTCTTGGACAGGAACTGTTGACCAACATGAATGCGTATCCCTTCTTGGACAACAAACACAAGCCAGTATTCACGAGCGACTTGGCTGATATCGTTCCTCACACGCGTCGCGAAAGAGTCATTGACATCTCCAGCTCGCCTCTCGTGCCGGCTTCCTCTCTTCGCTCCAAGCTCGAGCTGTTGCACCGCGCCGGGGAACTAGACGGGGGGCTGCCGATTGTCCGGAATGATATCCTGGTGGGACTGATTCCTGCACCCGATCTCGAATTCGCTCTAGATCAGCTCCAAAACGAGCAAACGGATCTATGTCTCATGGAAAAAGTTCCGAGCATCGACGACGACGATATCGAGGATGTGGATCCTACTGATTTTACGCCGTACATTGATCCCGTGCGTATACAATCTGTCATCCATTTGCTTTCCATCCGAGCGAGTTATGTAATAATAACTTTGTTGGCTGACTTTCTTTCTGGCTTGTAGGCCCCGGTCTCTCTGGACATTCGTTCCCCCATGGACCTCGTGTACGAGTGCTTTGTCAAACTGGGCCTGCGATACATTTGTGCTTCCCAAAATGGTCGTTTCAGGGGCATGGTGAGTGGAGAATTTTACTTAGTCCAGGGACCCCCGCGCTAATTGAACCCCCCCCTTTTGGCTTCGGCGGGCTTGTGACGTGACAATGACTAACCTTTTGAAACGTTGTTGCCTAGATTCACAAGAAAACGTTTGTCAAGTATATGCGAGAACTGGAAGAAGAAGGGGAATAAGGCCTTGGCGCTCAAGCAGGTCTTGGATATAGGTATATCTGAAGCGGATCGTCTGTTACCTTGTTTATACCTTGCTTTCCTTTTTGCGAACGATGTTCCTTTTTTCTCCCAAAGTTCTCTCTTCAATTGCCCTCTTGCTTTTTGCGCCTCTCCTTTCTGGGCTTCCTCAACCATCGTCATCCTTGCATGCATGAACAATTGGCGCACGGATGTTGTCTCTTTTTTGTTTTTCTTGCCAAGGGGCGGATTCATTCATTTTTCAGCACAGGTAGGCGTTTAGCAGCATAATTAGAGTGCATTTTGCTGGTTGCTGTTGGCTATAGTTTTGGTCCGGAGGAGGTTTGTAACGACACAGCCTTGGATGGTACGTTGTGCATTTATGCTATATACATAGCATCGGCACCGGGGTGATGCAAGACGTGACACTGCGCTTGTTGCGGAGGAGAATTGTCAATTGAATAGGTAGGTAATTCTCCTCCGAATTGACTCTTGGTATTGGCGTGTTGGTCGCCTGCGGGTCGGCCCACGACACGGGTTTCACGTCACGGTATAGGTAGATCCTGACATGCACATGGGCAGGTGTCTGGGATGCTATCTCGGACGGGTGTCTTGGAAGTTGTCTTGGTTGGTATCTCGGGAGCATTGGACCTTGGTCGGACGGCGTATGGTGGCGTAGTGGCGTAGGTACAATTGGGGTCATTTGCGGCCAAGTCACGCAACAACTTATTAAGTAACAAGATGCTGATGATTAATGGAGTACATTATTGGGTAGCTTTGCGAAGTTGGATGGACCGACACCGGAACTCCGTTTCCACGGGCCACGAGGACGGCCGGCTTTGGCAGCCGGTTGCACTGAAACGTCACTGAAGGCGATGGCAACCCGGAATGACGGGACCCGGGTACTCCACCCATCGTCATGGCGGACCGCCAGCAGCCAATTGTCTCGCAGCCTTGCAGCCATGGTCCAGTAGGCAACCAATCATGTAGGTAACAGGCAGGTGCGACCCTGACCCCCGCATTTGCATGGATGCATCAATTGGCGGCCGATCGATTGATTGTGCGGCTGGCCGTATCAGTGCCACAGGCATTCGGCCATGGTGAGGTGAGCAACTGATAAAGGGAAAGAGCCCTTGGAGTGCCGCAGGCGGCCATCAGACTGGCTCTCAAAACTCTCAAAACAATTGCCTTACTATCTAATTGCTCGGCATTCCTCGTTTCTACTCTTGAGCGAGCAAGAATCGCGCCAATTCAAAGTTCGCCTCGCCTCTCTTACACGTACGCCCACCAGAGCCTCGTTATCATGCCGGCTCGACCTACTCTCGCCCCGGCCCTTTTGCGTGCTGGCCACGCTTCGCGGGCATTCAGCAGTGCTGGCGGTGCTCTCCGCATGGCTGCTGCTGCTAAACCCTTCCACCCAGATGAACCGGCCGTGCCGGTCCTGAAGACTCCGATCCCCGGGCTCAAGGCCGCTGCGGCCATTGAGCAATTGAACCGCGTCTTCGACACGCGGAGCATCAACATGATGGCGGATTACACGCAGAGCGTGGGAAACTACTTGGCTGACCCGGACGGGAATATGCTGCTGGATGTGTATGTGGATAAGGAGTCTCTCTCTGTTCTTCACCGAGTCTCTCACTGGCGGAACATCTGGCTCGTGCTAACCTTATGAATAAAGATATGCCCAGATTGCTTCTATTCCCGTTGGCTACAATAACCCCACGCTTCGTAAGGCTGCCCAAACACCCGAAATGGTCGATGCCATCATCAATCGTCCTGCGCTGGGCAACTTCCCTTCCCACACGTGGGCCGGCATTTTGGAGTCGGGTGTGCTCAAGGTGGCACCTCGGGGTCTTAGCAATGTCTATACCGCCATGGCCGGTTCCGACGCCAACGAGCTTGCTTATAAGGCCGCCTTTATGTACAAGCGCCAGCAGGAGCGCGGCGGCCCTGACGTCGAATTCACAACGCACGAAATGGAAAGCGTCATGAACAACCAGTCGCCCGGTTCAGCCCAGCTGTCCATCTTGTCCTTCAAGTCGAGCTTCCACGGCCGCCTGTTTGGCTGCCTGTCGACCACCCGCTCCAAGGCCATACACAAGCTGGACATTCCCGCCTTTGACTGGCCCCAGGCGACATTCCCTCAGCTCAAGTACCCGCTGGACCAGCACGAGGCGGAAAATGCTCAAGCCGAGCAGGACAGCTTAGACGAGGTCGAGCACCTCCTCAAGACGTGGCACCTCCCGCCCGCCGCCGTCGTCGTGGAGCCCATTCAGAGCGAGGGCGGCGACAACCATGCCAGCCCTGCGTTCTTCCAAAAGTTGCGTGCTCTGACTCGCAAGCACAACGTGCTCCTCATCGCCGACGAGGTCCAGACCGGCGTAGGTGCCACAGGCAAATTCTGGGCCCACGAGCACTGGAATCTCGAGGACCCTCCCGACATGGTCACCTTTTCCAAAAAAGCCCAAGCCGCAGGCTACTACTACAGCTCCAAGGACCTGCGGCCCAACAAGCCCTACCGCCAGTTCAACACCTGGATGGGCGATCCCTCCAAGGCTCTGCTCTTCCGCGCCATTATCGACGAGATACACCGCCTGGACCTCGTTAACCACACCGCCCGCGTGGGACAGTACCTTTACGAGCAGCTCGAGGGCCTTGCTCGTGCGCATCCGGAGCATTTCCAGAATCTGCGCGGCAAGGGCCAGGGCACTTTTATTGCGTTTGATAATCCGAAGCGTGATGCGTTTTTGGCCAAGGCGAAGCAGTTTGGTGTGAATATTGGGGGGAGTGGTGCGCAGGCTGTTCGATTGAGGCCCATGTTGACGTTCCAGGAACATCATGCTGATATTTTGATTGGGGCGCTTGATAAGGTTGCTAAGGCGTTGTGAGGGTGTCTTTTATAAGACGTGTACATTTGATCGTGTAGGGCGACAGGGCGGCAGGGGTGAAGAGACAGGAAAGAATGGGGAAGAAAGAGGGAAGGGAGGGAAAGAGGAAATTGTGCAACCGGGAACCCTAAGGGGGGTTTGTTGCAATGAAGCCTGGAAGATTCCACATGGGAATCTGTGGGAAACGTAGCATGGGAATTTGTGCTTTTGATGTAGCTCTGTTTATGATGCTTGGTAGTTGATCTGTTTTTTTATCCCTTTGCTGTATTCCTGGTTCCATAGCCTTGGGCCTGCTGGCTTCGAGACTCGAGTTGCTGTAAACTTGAGTCATGATTCATCGAAGATCCAATGCCTCTAGTCTTTTGACTCTTGAGTGCGCATCTATGTTTTGGAGGTGCTGCCTCTGATGCATCGTGAACATACATCTTGGAATGAAGTGTTGTACTGTCACACTGTTACGGAGGAGGCCACGAATGGCGAAACACTTTTTTTTTTTTTTTTAGCTCAGTTTGTAGTCATTGTGGGAATGCATGATTGCGTACCCGTACCCGGTGTCATAATTCATTGAATCGTGCATGAAATCATGGATAAGATCATAAGCGCTTGAGTGCAAATTCGACGTCTCTTTCTTTTTGAAAGTCATGGAGAGCAAGAGGAAAAGCCCTCTACCCTCTTCAGAGACACTGGAAAGAGGAGAAGAACATCAGAAGAGCACATGCGTCATGCCTTCTTGAGTCTCAGACAGGCGAGAGTGTCACAAGAGATAATCATGCGGTGTCAATCGAGTAGCTGTGTCCACTGTCTGACTGTCACGGTTGCAAACAGCACCATTCTACCTAGGTAGACAAACATGAAGACCAACTTCCAAGTGATCATAAGAAACTCTGGAGCCGTGCCGAAAAGCAAAAGCGAGTGAATTAAAGTGAAGAGGAGTATGAGTAGGGACTCGCATCCTAAGACAACTAGTTCCCTGGATACCTAAGTATCTAAACTGTAATACAACCCAGAAGCCGCGCTGGGAAAGAAAGAGTATGTACACGTGATGATATTGTCGTGGTGCACCCTGGCCCGGGCCTATCCTGTGTACCTCCCAACTATGTAATTGTATTCTACGTAACGTCGTGCAAAAGAGGCCGTGAATTACCATATAATACATTGCGATTAAGGTTTGGTCCTTGGAGCATTCCGTGAGGATAGAAGCATAGGAAATGTAGAGCTAAGTATAATAAAGGTCGATTGGGACGGTGAAAGAGAATAAGAATTGGAACCGTGAACGGTGGGAACAGAGAACAATTGGAACGTTTGAGAGGGAAGGGGGGAAAATCAAAACGTTTGGAATAGAGGAACAATTGGAACGTTTGTAAATACTAAAAGAGACCGATTTGCAAAGGATAGAAAAGAAAACGGAAAAGAAAAGATCAAAAAAACCAGTCCTAAAGAATAGATGCCTGCTTCCATGAAATCAAGACAATTACAAAAGCGAAAAGAGAAGACGAAAAAAACCAAGCAGCAGAAATATCTGGCAAGGCGACGAGTACGCAAGTCAAAATAGACGCGCAAAAGTTAAAACGAAACAGAGAAGAAAATAGTCATAACTCATGCGCACCTGCCACCAGAACCTCAGACTTGTCTCAACCACCGCCACCCGCGCGTCCCTCGTGTACTTCATCATCAAGTTGGCCGCGTCATCAATCCGAAACTGGAAGCGTGCCTGAAAAAAACAGCCGGTAAAGTTGCCCTATTCACAAAATCTGCTCGTCTCGTACTACTGCGTAGAGCGTTCCCGTAAAAAGGGGTAGGAATAACAAGGCCATGAACACGGGACACAGAAGATTGCCCAGTTATAAGTTCATGACCCTGAGTGGAGATGTTCACGCAAGAGCTTCTCGCTACTTGCGCATCCCGCTGATTCCTAAACTCATCGTGGGCATCCAGAGCGTCATCAATCTTTTGTCACAAGATGAGAGAGCATCTGAGTGAGCGGCACGATGGACAAGAGCTACGTCTGAAACCTCGGACATAGCCGACACCAGAGGTGAAAAGTCCAGACGGGGTTGTAAGTTTTCGATGCTGTGGGGGTATTGAGTACGACCGAGGCTTCCAATGCTCGAGCTAAGTGGCAATGAATTGTTTGTATGCGAGATATATGCGTTCGAACTTCGAGATGCAATGCTTGTGCAGTTAAAGCAAAGCTTAAGCGCCCGACGAGCTAAATGCTTTCACTGTTCAAGTACACGTCTGGGCAAGATGGTCGGCTTTCAACGTCAGCGGCCGCATTTGAGGAATCCATGCTCCCTTTAGAGCTGTGTGTCCGGGTGCGATCCAAAGCCGTAGCCAAGAAAGAAGTCATCTTGCTGTGCGCAGGGCGGAATCGAGACCTGGGCGTCTCCAGACAAGTGGACGACTTGAGCCGCGGTCGGCATCTCATGCGCGAACCGCTAGATGGCGCCACTGGATACTGCGGGAGCCGCGTTGTTGGTATCGAGAGCAGTAGAGACGGACTGCTGCATCTGCGCGGTATCCTCCACGCGCTGCCTTTTGTTTTCTCGTTGCACATGGGGTGATTCGGGAGGAAGCTGTGGGAGATGCGGGAGACTCGGACTTGGTCGCAATGAGCTACTGTTTGGCGGCGGTGCGGTGGCGGGCAGGATGGGCCGATAGCCGGGGTTTGATCGTGAACGAGGATCGAGATGAGGTGGGAGATTGGGGATCAGGGTTTTTGCCCTATCCGCTCGAGACGGCCTTCCTCGTTTTCGAGGCTGGCTGTGTGCGGCGGAGGCAGATGGAGAGGCAGAGACGACGAAGTTTTGATCATGGGCTGCAGGAGGCCGAGGACGGATTGCAACCTGGGCCAAGGTGCTCGAGGGCAAAGCTTTGTTCCGAGGATTTCTGCTCTCTGTCGTGGGTTGAAGCTGTTGACGGCGACAAACTTCACCTCCTGAACGGCTGGCCGGTGGACTTTCCCGTCGCGGAGGCGCTTCCGTCATCTGCTGGACAACCTGGATACACTGACTCAAAGTGCGACCTGTCAGAGAATTAGAAAGAGAGGATCCTCAGTAAATTCAACATCTCTATGAATGAACAAAAGACTGTAGACGTACCTAGAGGAACTTGCATGTTGATCCATACAGGTATAATCTGGTTCGCTTTAACGAATTGCCACAATGTCTCGACGCAGATATTGCTAGACTTTATCATCTCAGCAAGCAAAAATCGCTGCGTCGCAATCGCAACATGTCAATAGTTGCCCTTCAGGGGATTTGGTCCATGGAGCAGTAATGAGGATGAGACGTACCTTTTCCTCCCTCGTAAATGAGGGATCCATAGTCTATATTGACCTGTCAAGAAGTAAAAGAAGGGTCGGAAAACGAAAATAAAGACGGCCTGAGAGTGAGATGAGATTGGACTCTGCCAGTGTTTGGCCAGATAAGCATTGGCAGCGTCAGTATTGAGACCAGAGGTGAAGTCGGGGTGACCCGAATGGCAGGAGAATGGGAAAGATGTCGCTATTATGCCATCAATTCGGACCAACAGTCTTGACTTTCCAAGACAACAAGCTATTTGCGCATGCTGTTTCGCCAATCGTCCACTGACCAAGCGGCGCATGAAAAAGCTACTCGCTAGTTTGCAAGTCACAGTAACCGCCTCGTCTCCTCACATGTAGGCATTGGCTCCAGACGGCAGCTTACGGCCAAGAGATGTGACATCTCCTGGCGCGAGCAGTTCCTGGTAGAGACACTGGCCAAATGATCAGTGGCAGATGTGCGACAAGGCCCAAATATCACGTCGTGCAACGGCCATGACTAGAAGAAAGGAAACAAGGCAGAAACGGGTGAGACGTGAGACGTCTGTGCAAATGGCCGATCTGCAGCGCAGAAGACTGAATGACTGGAGCGGCAACAAGACTGCAGAATCAGGAGATTTTCCAAGTGTCAGCACGCGCGTTGGCTGGGTTCTTGCGACAAGTTGTGCTTCTGCTCTCTCTGTGTCTTCTGTGAGAGGCGACCGAACAACAATAAGTCTGCCGAGCGACACAATCTGGTCCGGCGGCAGATGGTTCGCCCACTCTATTGTCGACTGACCATGAGTCTGTGAGTCGTGAGTCGTGACGAAAGGACGAGAGCTGCCATCATTACTCAAGCGGCACAGGTGAAGTAATCACACCAAAGTTACCGCCGTGGATTGGAATGCCCAAAAGGCAGGGCCCATGACGAAACCGTGTAGCAGCAAGGTTATGTCTGCATGTGCTTGAGAAGCCGGCTCGACATCCGTCCTCTGCCACGCGGCAAGCCGTTTCCTATCCAGCCGGACAGATTCCTTTCTATGGCCGATATGTACTACCCATGTCGTTTTCCATAGATCCATGGGCTGGCGACTTGGAGAGCTTCGCCTGCGTCACACACGTTTGACTGTGACTGAGCGAGTTCAAGGGCTCGGGAATTATGGCTTGCGTGGATTCTTGGCAAGTTGGTATCAACGCAATCAAGAGAAATCCTCAAAACTGACATGTTTTGACGTGCTTCGTATGGCCAATCGTCTGTCCACCTTGCCTCGACCGGAGGAAACGATAGATCTCAGTAAGCCCAGCTACAAAGTCCTGTGCTGGCCTATTTTGTGGAAAAACGATGCTGCGATTGACAACCACCCCCCTACCCGAAACGCGTCTCAATTGCCAATATTGCATCGGACAAATCGGACACTTGGAAGACTCAGAGGGTTCGTCATCTAGTCGTTGTTCTTGGCGCCTTTACTCTGACTCGGCCGTATGACTGTGCAAGACGTTCAACAAGAAGAAAGACAAGCCGATATGAAGTTTCCATGGCATGGCCGCAACACTGAGAGAGTCTCCCCCTTGTAAGTTGTATTCATGTAGGTCCAAGTTGAAACTTGACGGTGGTGATACCAACCCCACCTGCGGCAAGATGGATGATAATGTAGGACATTCTACATATTCGTCATGCAGTGACATGCTGCATGCAGTCTGCAACGCAAAGCAAGAGCCTGATGCGCGTTCCCGACCAGAGCACAGAGCGCTTGACGTGTTTCACCCATCCGCCTTTGCCGTTGCGTCGCGAACTCAGAGCAGTCAATCGGCACGTTTGGCGCGGCCTTGTTGCAGCTGGTAGTGCCGATTGCCATGCCAATCAGCGGCCGTGAACAGCGTTCATCGCGGCTGGAAATCCGTCAAGACTCAAGACTGTCGCTCGGGTTTCCGGAAGACAGCCTATTCGTGCAATTGGCCGCAAACCACGGCCATAAGCCACACAAGACCTTCTTCATCAACCGTTCTCCTTTCAATAAACATGCCGGCACCGTCGACGTGTTGGTAGAAGCATTCGAGGGCGCGCAGGATACGCACGCTGTGAGGCACTTCGAATAGTCGGCGTCGGATAGGCATCGGCGTTGTCGAGCGCTTCGTTGCCAAAGGAGGCCAACATGCAAGGCGAGGACGAGGCAAGACTTTGCAGTCGCATTCGCACTCGTGGGCCGTGGCTGACTCTGGGATCAGCATAATAGGGGGAACACAATGCTCAAGCACACCAATGCTGTCACTTGAGGACCAGGCGGATGATTCAGTTGCGCATTTGCGACATGAAGTAGGTACCTGGTAGTAGAATACGGAGACATCGAGACATCGAGACGTCGAGACACAAAGACAACAAGACAACAAGACAACAAGATAGCAAGATAGCAAGATAACAAGACAACAAGACAACAAGAATCGGAGAAGACTTGAAGATAAAGCGGCCTCGATCGCCTTTTATAAAAGACTGGATCACACCTTCCGCAGACGCTTGCAATGTTCTACTGTATCTATGCACATTGCAAAGTGAGTTGGCGTTCAACACTTCAACTTGCAAAGTTCAAAGGGCCGGGACCCACCTTTTCAAGACGAAGAATTGGCAGCTTCTTTTGCGCCGTTTGCAGTCCAACAGTCGACGTCTCGCTACGAACACCTATTGTGTGACAATAATGGCAATACTATAACTCTGCGTGTCACGTTCTCATGTTAGAAATCATCCTGTCGGTACATGGCTGTCGCCCGGCACTAGTGCCTACCGCATACGTTGCACAGAAGACGAGCCATAACACTGGGCGACACCATTCAGGTGAGGGACGGATGGCAATGCCAATGAGCCATCGATGTGACGATTCGGCCTACGTTGGAATCTGCCTTTCTTTCACTACCTATCGAATGACAGGTATATGCTGGAAATCCCGCCGTTGGCCAGCGAAATATCGTTGCGTAGTTTTCAATGCGGAAGCGGCTCCCAAGTCAACGCAGACATGGAGGCACTTTGAGCACAACGAAGGGCTCGACGCAAGCTACCTATGCCTTGTAAAAAGCCCTCCCTCAGTGTCAGGTTTTTTTTTGTTTGTTTAACAATGCAGTAAATAGTGGCATACAGCTTCTGAATGGTACGAATTGCTTCAACAAGTTCCATGGAAAGGGTCTGAGCAAGCCGTCTGTCGAGATCCTCGGCTCGGCGACATGACCAAGATGCCGAAATTAGCGTTCCTAGTCGTTGATGATCCCCGAGCAGCCCGACTTGGGCATCTTGCAAACATGTTCGAGGAGCGTCCATATTCAATGAGAAGTCGAGCTGGATTCTGCCGGAAACGTGCGTGCCATCCTCTGTGGACTCGTGGAGATCCTATGCTCGGCGAAGAGAACTCGTTCGCAAGCTATCTGATGGATGCAATTTGAGGAAGAGCTCGCCTGTACTTGATGTAAATTGGCGACATGAAAGATTGGAGTCGAGATGATTGGAAAATAAGGAGGCAACAGGGTTCATGGGTGGTATCATGTTACATGCAGTGCGACTGGCAGCCTCACCAGACTACTTCAACGATTTGGCTGAACCAACTTCACGGAGTTGTACATATCAGCGAACCGAGATCAATGTCATGCCAACAGGATATCTCGAGGCGACATAGCCCCAGCTATTCGTCACTCGCGACAAGGCCCCCTCGCCATGTCGCCAGAGATAAAGTCGGTGGGGCTTCGTGAACCAGCTAAGAGTTCATAAGGCATCTTGTTGTTTTCGTCTCGCCTCCAGAGAAACGAACCATCAGCTGGACCAGATGGTAGCATTGCATAATGGACAAGAATAGCCATGCCGGCCGGGAGGAGTCAGATATCACGACGTTAGGTGTCATAGCCGCAGCATTAGGTAGCTCTTGGCGGGGTCAAGCGGGTGAGGCCGTGAAGTGGCGGGGTCCAGGTACGCGGAAGACGGGCGATTCTTTCTACAGTTAAACCCCGTTAAAACGATTCGCTACAAAACGATATCCTCAGTCTAACGATAAATTTGGGCCGATTTTACCGAAATCCCATACAAATAA